>NW_021011568.1:969617-1020523 GCF_003987935.1 Bombyx mandarina | reverse complement strand
TGTTGTAAATTTTCTTAAAAAATGCGAAGAAACTTTTTCCCCAACCTATTATTATATAGAAATAAAATAGTACAATGTTTACAATAAGTGAGCTGTTTAGGCTTACTATACTATACTATTTGACATTGGACGGTAATGGGTAAATTGTAAAAAATAATAATCTAAGACAAGTTTTTGAACAATAACGTATTTCCATTTTATATAAAAATTATGATTCTCACATCAGTAATTTCTTATAAAATGGTAGGAAAATGCTTTAAAAAGCCCTTATGTTAAAAACAAGAAAGAAAGTAAAGAAAACCTCAATTTGTGTTAGTTTACGTATGTGTAATATTTTAAAACTCTGCATGGTAGTTTTTTTCTAATCTTTAAAATAATTTCTGGTGC
The DNA here is from genome assembly GCF_003987935.1 of Bombyx mandarina. The sequence continues at coordinate 1,020,136 of NW_021011568.1, read as the reverse complement.
AATGTAATTAAGGTAAAAATGCTCAATTTTTTTAACTATCATCGATCATGTTCCGCAGAAACTTGTTACAACTTGATTGCGTACGGTGTATGGGCTATCCTACGAAATCTATGTTAATTATTTTAAGTTTTTATAACATCATACAGGGTAGAAATATAAACTAATTATTCGTTATTGTGTAGTAGGTGAGTTTTAATTTTAGTAAAATTTAAAATACTATAAAGTAAATGAAATTACAAATTTTACAGCGCCCCCCTAACCCACATCAACGCCCCCCATTTTTTCGTGGGCCCCTTAACGCCCCCCTCTAGGTTTCAAACGCCCCCCAGGGGGCGTTATCGCCCACTTTGAGAAAGACTGGATTAGATGGAGTGAAAATTACAATTTAGAAAACTTGAGCATAGAATTTAACTAAAAGCTATACAAGAGTGTCCTACCTACCTTCCAGTTCACCATCATATAAGTTCGATTCTATCTTAGTTTTATATCTATTAATTGTGGTAGGACCTCTTGTGAGTCCGCGCGGGTGAGTACCACCACCCCGCCTATTTCTGACGTGAAGCAGTACCGCATTTCGGTTTTAAGGGTGGAGCAGCCGTTGTAACCATACTGAGACTTTAGAACTTATATCTCAAGGTGGATGGCGCATTTACGTTGTAGATGTCTATGGGCTCCAGTAACCACTGAACACCAGGTGGGCTGTGAGCTCGTCCACCTATCTAAGCAATAAAAAAAAATTAGTAACATCTGCATCCAAATTCGTTTGGATCAAACTGGATTCGTCTTTTAATCGATAAAATATTTAACAAGAATGAATTTAAAAAAACCCTTCCAAGATTCATCTTCATAGTCACGAGTGAAATCAGTTGAACAGGGCTAAACATTTTAAGGAAATAAAGTTTATTTATAGCTAAAATGACACTAGCAATTCGAATACACAGTATGAAGAGTATTTTAATATTTAAAAACAAATTTAATATATAAATACTCTGCAATTCATTTCGAAATCTATACTAATATTATAAAGAGGAAAGATTTGTTTGTTTGTTTGTATTGAATAGGCTCCGAAACTACTGAACCGATTTGAAAAATTCTTTCACTGTTTGGAAGCTACACTAATCCCGAGTGACATAGGCTATAATCTTTTTTGAAAAAAATTAGGGATCCTTACTAAAACTCCAATAATGTAAACAAAAGTGTAAAAAAAATTACCTAAAATATTCTTTACATCATGTGACCTGCGAAAACTATTGATGATAGAATAAAATAATGTACTACGACTTTGTAGAACACATTATTATTTACAAAAAGTGTCGTGACTGCATATGTCTAACTATGATAGTTATGCCGCTATAAGTGTTCTTTTATTAAAAAAAATAAAACAACGTCAAATATCGTTGAAATTTTTGTTAAAGACCCGAGCGGAGCCGAAGCGAGCCGCTAGTTACATATACATATATCCATTCAATTCTCAGAACCATTTTAATCATAACACTAGAAATTGGGAATCAAAATGTTTTTTCAATACTCAATATGACGTCTGAAGTAGAAATAAACATCTTTTAATTATATCAATAATAATATATATTGATGACAATGCAAAACGAAATATTACGTCTCCATCGGGAATCACGTCACCAATAAATTTCAAAACGTATTTCAGTGCAACACCAAATCGGATTAGTATAATGTCTAAAACGACATAATAATAAATTCCCTCTCAAAATATTATGCATAGCTACTGAACGAAGCGATTAATCAGAGCGTAATAACTATGCAACATCTGGTTCGCTCGGTTTCAACTTTAACGACTGCTTCCTTGCTTCATCTTAACGATACGTTTTAATTACTTTAGAATAATAAAATCTTGATACTTGATTAGAATATAGGAAAGAAATGTACGCTTAGTAACAGCGGTGCTCCTTCAGTATTTATTTTTATAGCCAGTTAATTAAAATTCGATTTAAAATACGAATTTCTTTCATAAAAAGCTCTTGGATATTAATTGTTTTAGCGTAGAAGTTCTATCTCGGATCCTTATGAGTATTTCGATTAATTTCTCTCTCTGGCTACCGTATACTGTAAGGTACTTATTGTCTACTTACTGTCTAAGCTATTTATTGCCTACTAATATATTTATCCTCTTGATGGGGACATGTCGTTAAAATAGTAGCTATTTATTTAAATACAGGTTTGTAGAATGTTTTAAATTTCTTCGCGTTTTTTTTAAGGTCGAGGGATTACTGATGGCCTGGAGGCCTTCCAGTTTCACAAGGACAGGTGGGCAAGCAAGGGCTCAGCCAGGAGAGGCGGGATTTGCTAACAGCTACCCGACCGCCTCCAAGGGAGACCTAATTACTCAAGAGTAACTGCTTTGCGAATGAATCTACTACCGGATTGGAATCGCGGCCCGCTGAGAAGATCCGGCGAGAAACTCAACGGGCTGATGCTTAGATTAGGTTGCACGTCGAACTCTTTGTCGAGTTCGACGAGTACGGTTACCGGGGTTCCTGCTCCTAGTGTTAGAGCTGAAGGCGTCTAATGCAAGGGTTATCTGATGGATCCGTAAGGACGTGTCTAGGGCGACAACAGTGACTAGCTCCTGCGTGATCACGATATTTCTTCACGCAAATGACACTGATCTATCAATATTTCGTGTCAAACCTCACATTATGATCCAGAGCTATTATTAATTAACATGTTTACGTTTACTGAGCTTGGTAATACTGTATTTTTAAACAAATCTAAACCACCTGGGTCGTTCAATATTTTACTGGTATAATAATGATTTACTCGTAGTAAAGAAAGGGAACTTAATTCCTAATGCTACGCGCTCGTAATCCTGCCCGTAACATTTACGATCTATTTGAGTTGAAATTGATTATAGATATCCGTCGGTGAAGTTTCGGTGATTGTAATCTTTAACCCTTTAATAAAGTTGTTTTTGCTAGAAGAAAATCAATCCAGTGATTACATACTTCAGTAGCGTAGGCGTAATTAAAACTACTTTTATGGTTTAATCTCGCAATTTATTATTTCCATTCTATTAATTTGCAACGTTTCGAATTCTTGATCCTTTGGCCCATTTCGTTTGTCTTGACAAATCAAAGGAAATTAATTAAGACTCTCCCGATTAACTATATCACAATTGGAACGTTCATAAACTCGTCATTTCAATATAATGAATGAATGAATGAATGAATGATTTTATTTCAGACAACAACAACAAGTCCATATGTGTATAGTATAGTACATAGTATCATTGAAACATATTTATAATTACCAAAACCAATCAAATAAAAAAGATACATTTATTAAAAATAATTATCAGTTGAATTACATTTAAAATATTCTATACTTACTTCGAACCAACCATTATTATTATTTATTCTGCTTTTTTTTCCTACCTAAGCTGATAGCCTTGAGAGGCTATATCAGCGGAACCTTGACTAGTAGGTGAGCTCACGGGGCTCAAACCTGACGACGTTGCTAACACAAACCCTAGCAAGAGCCGTGCTTCGCAGAATCTACCACCGGATCGGAAACGCGACCCACTGAGAAGATACGGCGAGAAACGCAGTGGGCTGTGTCTGAGGGTTTTAGTCTGCAAGTGAACCAGTCATAACGGTCTGTTAATGCTTTTAGGATGCTGTTAGGGCTGACCCGGACCTGGCGAATCAATATAATGTTAGTAAAAATAGAAAAATAAACAGATTTCTAATTTAAGTTTACGATCCTGAATCTAAAATGGGATTGAATGAAGCTGGTTAGTACTTTTATATTCAAACCAAGATGTGTGGTGTCGTCGGACATCGGATAGGAACGAAGCTCCTTATTATAAAAATATTAATTTTAAGTTCTATTCGAGGTATAAAGAAAATAAAACTGGAGGTTTCGCAACAACCCACGGTTATTCGGTAACGTGCGAACTTATTGTGGTACACTTCATTCACGGTTGTTTGTAGAAGAGTTAGTGTATTGCGGAAACGAACGCTCTGAGATCGTGGTCAATGAATGATACAAAAATATGTTATTTTTTGTACGTTATTACAAAGTTAAGTCGTACACTGTGTGCATTACTAATTTGTACGTTATTACAAAGTTAAGTCGTACACTGTGTGCATTACTAATAAAAATCTTACGTTACGGACGTTTTTTTCCGGTTAGGGTACCCCTCCACATCGTCCCATAAGGAACTTCGTTCCAAAAACCTCTGCTTTCAGATTGATTCCATTATCAGCGGCAGTTTAATGTAATGTTGAATCATAAAATTCATCAATTTATTTATTTTAAAACATCTAAATTCTCAGCGCCTCTCTTTTAACTTCACAAATGGGAAATTATCTTGAGTGTAGCCGCGAGAGAGTTAATTTATACAATAGCGGAGGTATTAGAGGTCCCTAATCACCAGACTGAAAGTGAGAACAAATTAATTAAAGTTTATGCGACTTCGTGAACTTTTAATTGGCATCGTCATTTGTTTTGATTGAATCTTGTTTGTGTTTATCAACTGGAATAAGCACATCATAGAATGTCCTGATTTTGAGTTTCTTCGTAATATGACCATTTTCTTAAATTTTTACGTGCCATGCTTGTTCATAAGGGTGATGGTAAATAATATTTGTTGCAAGTCGTAAACATATTTAAAACTATTTTTACAGTTTTTAAAGTATTGAGAACCTCATAAATAATATAATGACAATAAAAACCCGAGATTGAGCTCAGAAGTAATAATAAATAATAATAAATGTCCGGGAACAAATCACGCACGGTCATCCTGCCTCAAATTAGGGTTCACTGTGCTATAGGTAGGAGACTGACATGCATACTTCAATACTTTTAAATAATATAATAATATACTACATATTTTATATAGATACTAAACACCCCGACAAAAACCAAACAAACTTGTTCATCACACGAATGTTTGCTCGATTTTGGAATAGAACTCACGACCCTCGATGCAATAGTCGCAACTACTGCACCACCGAATCAGTAGTTTAAATAGTGTTTGATTATCAAAGCAGATTAAACACTATCTTTAAATCAGTAATGCCATAAGTTGTACTTGTACGCCAAAATGGTCCGATACGTAAAGATAAAATATTTGAGCCTCGTCTAGTTTTTTTGGTTCTGCTAATAATTTAATCAGGAGATAGTCAAACTATGAAATTAGTACGTTACTTTTGAGATTGTCACGGCTCAACTGATAAGACGCCTGCTGTAGGCGTATTGCGAACGATATTGTACTTCAAATTCACAAAAAGACATGTTCAGAGTTTTTTTATTGCCCATTGTGGGCAGACGATCATACGGCCCCCTGATGGTTAGTGGTTACCGTCGCCCATGGACTTCAGCAATGCCGGGGGCAGAGCCAAGCCACTGCCTACCGTTAAATACTCTCCACAAGCCTCGTTTAAAGAAAGACAGGTCATAGCGCTCGGGAAGCACCGTGGAGGGGAAGCTCATTCCAAAGCCGGATGGTGCGTGGCAAAAAAGCTCTCTGGAAACGCACTGTGGATGAACGCGGTAGCTCCAGGTAGTATGGATGAACTCTACTCCGGTGGCGGGCGGTGGGCGGTGAAGGAAACATATCGTTATAAAAACCCACAAACATAATCTGCCCTAAGCGCGTCATTACGGATCCTCCCGATCCATTAGCGGTGCTTTTAGCTACCTCAAGCACCGGTCACCGTCTCGCCGAACCCGTCGCTTGCGACGAAGGACTCGACGAGTAAATTAACCCATAGACACCGCCCACTGAGTTTATCGCCGTATCTTCTCAGTGGGTCGCGTTTCAAATCCGCTGGTAGATTCTGCGAAGCGCTGCTCTTGCCAAGGCCAGTGTTTACAACACTTCCGGTTTGAGCCCCGTGAACTCACACGTTAAGGTGAAGCTGAAATAGCCTCTCAAGGCTATCAACATAGGTAGGAAAAAGAAAAAAAAAGAAAAAAATGTGTAATTCATTGGATGAAGAGACGTAGATTTCACCATCCTATCTTATTTTTGGCACGAAGCAGTAATGCGTTCCGTTTGAAAAGAAGCAGTAAGTAGTCTTTGATGTCTACGAGCTCAGGTAGCCACTTAACATCCGGTTGGCCGTGAGCTCATTAAATATAAAAGAAAAACCATTTTCCTTGAAAAACAGAATCAGTAAACTTAATTAGAATTAGACGCCGTTATTATTACATTTTGAAAGGCCCATAGAAAGAACAAATAAAATTATAAATTCTCACAACAAGCTTCTAATGATTTTAATTTCGTACAAAGTTATAGGAAAGACGTAATTAAAAATTTTTATTTATTTATTTGAGTGATTGAACGTCGGCCACTTAATGGACTTTTTAAAATTAATTCCGCAAAAGTATTATGTTCGAGAACTCGAAATAACGAGGAAACCCGATACGAATGTCGAGATAATTCGAGTTGTGTTATTAATCATGATCCCGTACCATTGTTTACTTGCTTTGTGTTGGGTGTAAATGTTTGATAATGAAACATTTTTTTTTATGACAAAATCAAATTTGATGAGAAAATTTTGTTTCTTTATTCTTGGAATTTAATAAATTAAATTAAATCGTGTACGGTTGAGTTGTTGATCAAAATTTTGAGGTTTGCGAAAAAAAAACATTACCTAAGCTGTTTTTAATCAGTTTAATCTCGTATTTTTGTTTCGTATTTATTTTCAAAACGCGTTTCTTTTTCGAGATAATAAATAACACGATCTAAGTGATTTTCGATATTTTGATGTAAAAACTTTGACTACGGGTAATAAGATCGGCTACTCTCTTTCTCTATCTTTTTTCTGTTGTCACCCTTGAGCCTCGAGTACTCGCCCCGACAACAGACACTGTCTAATGGGACCTATTGTTGACCTCACTTCTTCCGACATTACGAGTACATTTCAGTTTTCATAGTCACGTAAGACTAGATTTTTATTCGTCAAAGTCAAAGTTTCGGGATGGATGTAATGTGCTCTGCGTCAACCCTGTCCCGCCGTCTCGATAGCCCCGACTGGGCTCCGGCCCGGTCCGAGGTAGGACGCCGGTGGTGAGCGGCAGGAGTTTTTAGTGAGGTTTAACTGCCACATACCCCACCTGCCGCGGGGGTGGGTATCCGGCGATTTTCTCCTGTGAAAAAAAAGTCAAAGTTCAGCTCAACGTTGCTTCTTTTTTTTTCCTACCTATGCTGATGCTCACGGGGCTCAACCGGAGAATTGCTAACACTGACCCTAGCAAGAGCAGTGCTACGCAGAATCCTTATTTATTTAGTATAAAAGCCGTTTTACCCTACTACGAAAAAAATTATGAAATAACATATCAAATTTTTTGTGACCTTAACATAAATTGTTTGAAAAGTTCAATAAAGCGCGTTCGGGCGAGCCATTGGATTCAAAATGGCAACACAACTCTCGTAATGGGGCATTATTAAAAAAGTTTTTTTTGTCCGCGCGCGAGGTTGCGTGGTAGTGGTTTTGAACCGAATAAAATTAGACTAAAATTAAATAACTATTATTATAAATATATATAAGTTTTTTATTACATAAAACACCCTGGAATATTATTATATACATATATATTATCTTAGTGATCCCACGTATTAAACAAAGTAATAAAACTATTGTTATTATCACCGGCCCTTGCTACGTGCACAAGTTTTCAATTTTATCATGATTGTTGAAGTTGGCAAAAATAAAGTTGAAAAATGCCATAACGTAGATCGATAAAAAATGCTTAGATCAGTAAATGGGATTACGACTCGCCAGGCATAAGTAGTTACGAATCTCAGAGACATAACAAAGCGCCCATCTATCTTTAGATATAAGTCGATATCTCAATGATATCCATCTAGCCCTTGAACCTAATTTAACCTTTGGACCTGAAAGACAGGGCTGCTTTGCATCAGAAACTGACGAGCTTGCAATACGTCATATCACCAGTACATCTCACTTGGGAGCTTTAGTTTTCAGAAAACATTGCCGACCATTCTTCGGTGAACCCCTAAGTCAGCATTTACCACAGCTACATGAAAATGGTAGACATGTTCTAGGCAGACGCCACACAGATTGGCCTCGGTCAAGTTAATAAAAGCGTGTCAAAATACGGTTTAGGAAAATAATAGATCTTTTGGAGACCACTTTTCGATGAACCCCTAAGTCAGCATTTACCACAGCCATATGAAAATGCTGGACATGTTCTTGGCAGACGCCACACACATTGGCCTCGGTCAAGCTAATTAAAAAAAGCTTGTCAGAATACGATTTAGGAAAATAATTGATCTTTTTTTAAGACTATTATGTTGTTTCTCACACATGCTGTCGGCTTAAGAACATACGTCAGAAAAGCACTGCTTCGTCTTAATAAAAGCAGTAGACTAGGCTAGTCTCTTCCTCTTTGTTAAGGAAGAGCACCTGCAATCGAAGGTACCATTGACGGTTAGTTTTAATTCGATCAGTTAGACGAATCTGGATTCTTCGTCGTCGAAGTTGACGTGGCCTAAAGAATAAGACGTCCGGCTCCTATGTAGCGATGCATCGGTATTTGAATCCTGCAGGCAGGTACCAATTTTTCTAATGAAATACGTGCTTAATAAATGTTCACGATTCACTTCCACGGTGAAGGAATAACATCGTGTGATAAAAATAAAACCGGCAAAAATTATAATTTGCGTAATTACTGGTAGTAAGACGTCTTGCGAGTCCGCACGGGCAGGTACCACCACCCTGCCTATTTTTGCCGTGAAGCAGTAATGCGTTTCGGTTTGAAGGGCGGCCAGCTGTTGTACTGTTAAAAGTGAGACCTTACAACTCATGTTTCAAGGCGGGTGGCGACATTTAAATTGTAGATGTCTATGGGCTCCGCTAACCATTTAAGATCGGGTGGGCCGTGAACTCGTCCACCCAAACAAGCAATAAAAAAAATCTAACCCTCTTCCTCGATGTGACCTGTGACCACCGGATTCTCGAGGTTGTGACTCTGTTAAAGAGCATAAAAATTGCATTAATGTTTTTAAAATTCATTAAACTGGTAGTGGTTTGTTTCAATTCCGTTCCATTTGTATTCGAAATTAGATTTTTATTCAGATTTGTGAGAAACCTCTAACCTCTAGGCTCTCCCTTATACCCGCGTGACCCTTCACGAAGGATACAATGTATGCGGGCCGATTATTCTATCAAGTGATATTTACGACTGAAGTCAATTTAGCGAGAATAGTAACGAGGAAAAAGATACTAAGTAATACAAATAGGGGTTTTCCGACCTCAGATTTACGGTTCACATTTCTTTGTTGGTAATGTTCGTATTCATTGTCGGAATTTATCGTGAAGATAGGTACTATGTACGCATAATAATAGCAAGATTTCTGTAAGACTCATGAAAAAATGTCTCAAATGCTTGAGACAATTCCAGAGCAAATTGTAAAAAAACTGTCGGACAATTTTTTATTACTATCAAATAAATAGAGAATAATTTCACGAGGGGCATGCAAGAAAACATAATAATATTCACAAAATCATAAGTACCTATCTAACTAAACTAATAAAACGTATTACATCTTTTTTTTTTGTTATTGCTTAGATGGGTGGACGAGCTCACAGCCCACCTAGTGTTAAGTGGTTACTGGAGCCCATGGACATCTAGAACGTAAATGCGCCACCCACCTTGAGATATAAGTTCTAAGATCTCAGTATAGTTACAACGGCTGCCCCAGCCTTCAAACCGAAACGTATTACTGCTTCACGAAAGAAATAGGCGGAGTAGTGGTACCGACCTGTGCGGACTCACAAGAGGTCCAACTACCAGTAATTACGTAAATTATAATATTGCGGGTTTGATTTTTACTATACAATGTTATTCCTTCACCGTGGAAGTCAATCGTGAATATTTGTTAAGTACGTATTTCAATAGAAAAATTGGTACTTGCCAGCGGGATTTGAACACTGATGCATCGCTGGATACGAATGCACTGCACGTCTTATACTTTAGGCCACGACGACTTCGCCGACACACACACTTCACAGAAGTTGGAGCACGTTGCCAGAATTGTTTAGCGACTGAAGGGATATCCTCGCGGGACCTGTGCTTTTTGGGCGCTCGCCAAGGCTGTAGAAGGTAGCTTCTGCCAGTCTAGTCTTCCACCACTGCGCAAGTCCGATGACAGTCTAGCCATAATACGAAACAGAAGGTCGACCGTCAGGTCAAATCTTTTGCCTCGAACTCGGGTTTAAATAATGACGCCACACTGCCGAACCTCGAATGATTTTCGAATGGAGGCCACGGATCCAGGAGCGTGAGGCGTCCTCCAACCAGGTGGACCGACGACTTAGTGCGCACGGCGGGAAGTCGTTGGATGCGGAAGGCGGAGGACCGTATTCTGTGGAAGGCATTGGGGAAGGCCTATGTCCAGCAGTGGGCATATAAAGGCTGATGATGATGATGATGATGACTGCCGAACCTCTGGATATACGGAGGGACTTTGGTTCTCTCTGTGTTTTTTATACCGTATGTTCCCTACTTTGAGGAATTGTTAAAGATGACACCCTAATCTCCTTTTTATCACCACACCTCCCGCTGCCAGAGCAGATTTTATTCGTACTATCTGGAGTCATTGTGTTCATCAATAGTTCGTTTCCAGAGATTTTTTTGCCACGTATCATCCAGCTCTGTAATGAGCTCCCCTCTACGGTGTTTCTCGAGCGCTATGACATGTTCTTCTTCAAACAAGGCTTGTGAATTGTACTCAACCAACGGTATGCAGCGACTTGGCTGTGCCCATGGCATTGCTGACGTCCATGTGCGACGGTAACCACTCACTATCAGGTGAGTCGTATGCTTGGCTGCCGATAAAGGCTATAAAAAAAATCTCAACGCGAAACATCTATCCACAAAACTTTTCTGTTAAATTGAATTGATGTCTCTTTCTCGGGTTCTGAACCTTTAAATTACAGCTTTTAGTATAATCCTGTAAGCAAATGTTAATATAAATGATCGTAAATGTAAATATATATATGTATGTATAATTTTTAGAACCAATGATAATATAAAAAGTCGATAACTCGGTTAAGCATTGCGTGCATAAAAATAAAAAAAAATACAGTATCTATATATTTGTTTAATAATTTAGTAATGATTAACACAAATAAATTATTAGAGTTCCACTTAAGTTTAATAACGGCGTTCTGACTGTCGGTGAAGGTCCCACTGAGCTCCTCTGAGCGTCTACCGCGTCATTAAAAACTTTCTTTTACATTATAAATTCTAATCAGGCTGTCTGATCGAACAAACCTTTGCCACGGTACGTAATTTTCGGCATTAAAATTATTAGATATCGCCAATACCAGGAACTTATTGGTTCTGCTTATTTATTGTTGTTGGGGACTAGGAAATTTGTTGCCTATTGATGATTGAACTTTATGATTCAGGTTTTGAGTTAGGTAAGCCAGTTACGCTATGCTATATTAGCTTGGCTATGAACTCCAGTAATCACTACACATCAAAACAAGCACATACACACGTATGGCATATTGGACAAAAATAAATCAATTTTCCCCCTCAAATGAATCACATATTTAAATTTTTGGGTCAAAGAAAAATCCGCAGTATTTTTAATTGACCATCAATATCAAAGGTCGAATATTAATCACAAAATCCCTTTGCCTTTTATTTCAATTACGTAACTGTCGATTCCCGGGTGCAAAAAAATACACGCTGTTACGATTTATACTTTGCCGGCGCTGGAAGCAAGGTCTTTTCGGCACGATATTAATTATGAATGTAAAATTTATATTTTTTTATGAATCTGTATCATTTTTAATGGACGTGAAGATTTTATGGAATTGTATTCCAATGGTATTTGATATTATAATAATACATTAAGCGTGCAGTCGTCTGAAGCCTTGAAAATTGTAAATTATTCGAAACATCAGAAATACTATAGTAATGACAATAAAAAACGCGAGATTTAACCCCGAAAGTAATTTTAATTATATCTACGATTAGAGAAAACTGAATAGAATAATATGCATATATATTTTAATGTTATATAAATAGACGAATGTTTATTTAATAAGCATGTGGATCCGGAAATATATTTCGTAGTACCTATTTGATAACATAGGGAACACAAAAGAGTTTTGTCAAATAATTATTTTTGAGCTCCAAGGAATTTTAATTTAAAATTTATACGGATTATATTGTTTTTGTTAGTGTGTTTGTTAGTGGATAGGTGGACACATAAATTGTGACCTGTGAGCCTGGCTATTTCTGCCACGAAGCCCTCATGTATCGGCAATGTCATCGGTCATAATTTAAATTAAAATTAATTTCTAGATAACTGACATTTTTCTTTCATGCGAAACTCTGACAATACACATATTCACGTCCTTACGGATCCATCAGATCCAATAACCTTTGCATTAGACGCCTTCAGCTCTAACACTAGGAGCAGGCTTAGGGACCTCGGTAACCGTACTCGTCGAACTCGACAAAGAGTTCGCCGTGCAACCTAACCCATGAATCAGCTCGCTGAGTTTCTCGCCGGATCTTCTCAGCGGGTCGCGATTCCGATCCGGTAATAAATTCATTCGCGAAGCAGCTACTCTTGAGCTGTTAGGTCTCCTTCGGAGGCGCTCGGGTAGCTGTTAGCAAATCCCACCCCTCCTAGCTGAGCCTTTGCTCGCCCACCTGTCCTGGTGAAACTGGAAAGGACTCAGGGCCACAACTAATCTTTTAATCATAAAAAAAAAATACACATATGCCGAATTTGTAATCGTCTAAAATATAGGTCAATAATAAAAATACTGTAAGCGCAGCGAAATATTGGCTGATAAAGCGCTAATTGGTCCCACATTAACCATTAATATTGTATAGATAAAAGTCGATGTGTGTTTGCTTCGAACTCCAAAGCGGCTGAGCGATTTTAGTTGGTCGGCTGGAGCGAGTTTGGATATCTTCATAATGACTTTTTCCAACTCCAAAATGGCTGAGGGATTTTGGACGGTCGGCTAGAGTGAGTTTGGATTTTCAAGATGTCTTCACAATGACTTAGGGGTTGATTCCGTCAAACAATGCATCTTTGATATTGGTCAAATTAAAAGATCGACCAGAAAAGTGGGACAATTTTTGAATAATTAGTAGATTTTAACCTAATGTTCGATACAATGAACATACACAGGTAGTAAATAATCCTAAGAGAAATATCGTACTGGTAGTTTAAGTTTAACTAATCAATTTAATCTAACCAAATAAATCTTAATATACCCCACAAATCACTAACAGAAAAGGTGATCCGGACATTTTGTAAATCACTTTGCAACACTCGAAAGGTTCAGAGGATTCTTATAAATAACGCTTAAGTACTGACCCTTGAAATAAATTGAATGTTAAAGTTCAACCACTCGTACGCAATATGTCGTTGAGACTATTTCATGGAAGGCTTACTTAAATTCTTTGTTTTTATTTATTAAAATAATTCATTTCCTATTTTTCGTTTTTTTCTGTTCATAGAAAGAACATTATTAAAGGCCTACGTTAACTATACTTTCCGTTAGGACTTTGAAAATCAGTCTCATTTAATTGTCATTAAAACTTTGAAGTTAATATATTATGTCGGTCTTGAATTAGCGTTCCGATTCGAGAGCCAAGTCATCTTGAAGATCGACGTTCCTCACGAACCACGGCGTTTTCAAGGCTATCCTGCCAAAACTGAAGCGAAGCTAACTACACTAAGCGAACACCATACTCACGGATTTTTAAATTGTCACCTTACAATAAAGCGATAGATATCTCCGTTTACAGATCACACTAGGTATAGTCTGTTAAGGATAATTGTGGCGCGATTAAGGTTTATCTTAATGTAAGGACGAAAGGTCATGAAGCTATCCAGGGTGATTACCAGACAGTTGACCTTCTTAGACTTCTTAGCTTAGAGAATGGATTGGCAGAATAGATTGATCGGGCTAGTGACCTTTTAGGTTTTGATTGAATGCAATATTTTAGAAAACTTCAAACTTCACGCATGTTTAAAGGTTCCAACTTAATCAGATTAGTGGTGAGCGGAAGCTTTGAAGATAAACGACCAATGACTGTAATGTTGGATGTTTTATTGAACTTAAACATCTTTGAAGATTGCCGATTATGTAAGTTAGTTGTAATTTTTTTGGTTACCGGAATTTTATTCACAAAATTATGTTCGTATTCGTGCCGGCGGAAGATAAGCGCCGTAGTACCGATTTTCTCGGTACTGTTAGGCATTGCGGAGCCGGTAACCGTTTCCAAGCCTTGTTATTTTTCTTTTAATTTTTGTTTCATTTTTTGTAAATTTATGTTTGGAATAAATGTTTATTATTATTATTGTGAGGCCACGCGGATAGTTATCAACCACCACCCTGCCTATTTCTGCCGTGAAGCAGTAATGAATTTCAGTTTGAAAGGTGGGGCAGCCGTTGTAACTATACTGAGACCCTTAGAACTTATATCTCAAGGTGGGTAGCGCATTTACGTTGTAGATGTCTATGGGCTCCAGTAACCACTTAACACCAGGTGGGCTGTGAGACCGTCCACCCATCTAAGCAATAAAAAAAAACGTTCATGCCTTAATTAATTTATTTCAGTGAGAAATATTTTTATTTTATTTTATTTTATTTATATTTGCAAAATGTGTTTCCGTGGACTCAATTTTCATATACTTGCAGCTATATACGAATTAAGACTACGATCTTGACTTGAATTAAATGCAACTGGATTGAAATGGTTCTTACAAAAATAAGTCTATGTGTGAAAATATAAACAGGCATCAAAAAAAAAAAACTCGGACATACAAAATGAAGTTGATTTTGTGATGGCCACATGTTTGGAGTTTTATGGATATAATTCAAAATCCTGTCAAACAAGCCTTGGTCACGTTTTACTAGCTTCATATTTGTTCCGTGGGATTCGGACTCTGAATTTGACGACCCTTTTTATTCATTCCTTTTTTTGTACGCTTAATGAAATTGATATTGAGATACACACAGTTTAATAATATACTCGCTTAAGCTAAGTTGAACTCGGTAAACACTACAAACTTTTCTCTGTAAATAATAATTTGTCGCTTAATAAATTCCTTATAAGCTTTATTTTATTAAATCTAAAATCATTTCATTCCTAACTGCGTTTGCAGTAGTTAGCGGAGCCCACAAATATTTTCTTCACGTGAATTTTTTTGTTTTTTTAATTTTTTTAATGCTCCCTTTTGCACCGTTTTGGTGCCCCTGAACCAAAATTTTGAAGACATCCTAATGTCTATTAGAATAAGTGCTATAATTAAAACTTATCAACTAGAATCGATGACTATTTCGCGGAAGGAATAGACGGAACGATGGTAATAGTAGGTGCTGAACCTGCCCCACTACTTCTGGATAGCTAGAATAGGCCCCTAAGCTTCGAGCGAATAGGTAGGGGAAAAAAACTACTAGGAACGGTTTAGCTATCTAAGTAATTAGATGAAGTACCACTGCTGATAGATCATAAGAAAACAGTGACAGTTTCAATTTTGCATCAAAAATATGTGTTTTTATACCAATCGAATTGAACAAAGACCTGCACAAATATTTAGTCCAATTTGTAACGACTATTGTGCTCGCACACAAAACATAACAACCGTTTTTGGGACAACTAATGTCGTAAATGAAAGAAAACCTTTTCCGCGAACTATCCCATAGATCCATTTAATGGTTTCTGTAATAGTAATACATAACTATGACCGTAAATTTTTATTAATTTCTCCCGTTGTTTTGTTTATAAGAAATGTTGATGGCAAATTGAATTTAAAGATATTTTTATGTCGGCTTTTTTATTCAATGAAGCGATTCTTGTTATCTCTGCGTTCCAGTATTTCATTTACACCATGTGTGAGATCTCAAGATCATTACGACAGATGATCATCTGCTTATTTAGATTCTAATAAATATTAACATAAATCCATATCGCAATGTGAACACCATTGAGTAATATGAATTCTATATACTATAAGCTATAAGTAGTAAGTATATAAGTATAGTATAAGCTTGATATAATTGGGTCCAATACAGAAAATTAATTAGATTTCTCAAGATAACCAAACTTATGTCGGTTAAACTATCAAGAAGTTATCATAATCTTATTTATTTATGTAAACACAAAAAAGAAGACATAGTACAGAGTAATAGGAAAATTATGTACAAAGGCACTGCTTATTTCTTTAAGAAATCTCTTCCAGCAGACCTGCGAGAGGATTATGAGAATAATAATTAAAAGTGATGAGTGTGTGTAGAACAGCTAAAATAACAAATACAACATGAGAATTACAGTAATGCACATAGGTACACATAGCAAATATTGTTAAACTTGAATACAAAATATTATAAGTAACACAGTATATACGAAGAGTATAGAACAATGATCATTCGGTTGATAAGAGATAGAATTGTTTGACCTTGTATTTAAAAACAGAAACAGACTTGCACACTCGGATGCCTTGCCTCGATTGCCTTATCTTCTTATTTCAGTGTCTTGAAACCGAACGAGATCGTTGTCTTGGTTAATGCTACTTCCTATTCTCCACTGAAGAGACGGTCACGGTCATAATATTAAAAGCAAACACGTGCCGCACACAAATGTTTTAAATAAATAAAACATAACCGAGTTTCAGGAACCCTCGTTTTCACTTAACTCCCGTTTTGTTTCTCCTGATCCGTAAAGACGAGAGAAATTATTCATGAGGGTTTTTTTTTTTGCTCCACCCTTTTAGTCCCTAGCTAGATATAGGCAGGTGCCGGATATCCAAAAAGCTAGTTTATTCGATTTCTGACCGTGACTACTCATCTTGAGATTAATGTTCAGTTAAAAAAAAAACTCGAGTGGCACTCGGGGACTGACTGCCGCGGTAAAGTTATTGCATAGCATTTTCTATTAACTTATGCAATTATAATTAGACAATAATAATTTAATATTAAAACAATAATAAAATAAGACCATGCTATATTTATAAACATTAATAAAAGCAAAACATTAACTGTCCTCTTCACACTCATAAGCTAGACCGCGCGAGAGAGAGATGGGCAGACTTTTCATGATGCGCATGCAGTGCGACGTCACGCCGCGCGCTTATTCACAAACACTACACAAGCGCAACGTGTGAATGTGTTGAGCGTGAGCTACATGGTAGGCGGAGTGAGGGGTGTTAGGTTTTATTTTCGTTCCGGAATTTCTTGATTCGGTCGCCGCGCTCAAACCCCGCGATAAAAGCTATGCAAATTGTCTGATTTGCGAATGATAATTGCATCGATTTGCGAATGAAAAGTAACAGCTGATCGAGCGCCCTCAGAGAAGGTCCTACAGTCCAAGGGCAACTAATTCGCGAGTGTATGCGTGTGTAGATAATTAGAATTCACTGAGAAGATCCGACGATAAAACTCAGCAGGCTGATTAAGGTTAAGGTTCTTGTTGAACTTTTCGCCAAATTCTGCGAGCTCGTTGACCTATGCTCCGGTTACTGCCTTGATTAATATAAAATCTTATGCCAAATAAACATATATTCTTTCAATGTAAAATGTTAAAGATACCAATTTTCATTCATTGAAAATAAAATTACTCGTGCGTAGGATAAGCAAGTATAGCTTCAATACGCTTTTACTGTGAAAACAGGATTTTCAGTGGAAATCGGCATATTGTGTGAGGAATAATAAGGATGTAGCATCAGTAGTAGGAATCCTATTACCGTATCTTCTAATTCATACTCGTGTGACTATGAAAAAGTATAAAAAAATAGTGATTTAAATACATAATAGCTGCAGTCTACAATAATATGTTATCTTCCCGTTTCGGGAAATTTCAATACAAACTCGCATAGAAGATATTATATGTACAACAATTTTTAAATCATCTACTGAGCATAAATATCCGCTTTCCAATCGACAAAATGTGATTTTACTATGTTGTGGACAAACGATTTTAAATCTTGTTTTGGGATAAAAATGTCTGCAATTTTTATAACGAACAAAGCTGAAGAAAGGTATTAGGTCAGAACTACTCAGAACACGAGAAGAGACTTGAAGGTACTTAAGGACTTAAGTGACCGCTGGTGAGTATTTGTTTTTGTACTTTAAAAGTTGAGACCTCGATGCGAGAAAGCCTTGTAACATTTTCTAACTGTCGATTCTAAAAATAAATTATACTTTTCATATATTTGAACAAAATTTAGTGGTAGGTGATAATTAAGCTGGATTTATTTAAGAGTGTGACGTGACTTTAGGAATACATTCTGACACGAATTTTAGCATTTATGAGCACTGCGAGATACAAGTGCGAAGTAATTAGTGTTGTGGCGGTAGCCATCATGCAACGCAAGATATTTGAAAGATGCCTGAATCTCGCTTACGACATTTTTAAGATAAGCTTGCATGTATACAAGTTCCGAACAACAAAATTCGGACCGTCGGTCTACTGAGCAATATCAGCCGCTGGAAGAAGAAGTTGGTGGAAGATCTTCCCTTTGTCATATATCCCCACAGCGTCATAGATACTGTCGGTAGATCTTCATGTTAGTCCGCACAGGTAGGTAACACTGCCCTCCCTATTTCTGCCGTAAAGCAATAACGTGTTTTGGTTTTAAGGCAGCCGTTGTACTGTTTTACTAAGACTTAGAAATCATGTCTCATGATGGGTGGTCGCTGTTGATGAGCTCCAGTGACTTCTTAACACTAGGTGGACGCGAGGTTATCCATCCAACTTAGCAATAAATAAAAAGTTAATAATGGCTCTCCTCACCTTCCACCCGGAATGGGTAGCCATTTGGTGATATGGTTTTATGGATGGATATTATGGATGGATATGGCAGGATGGAAATACCTTTTTAGTGCCTCCCTATTTTAGTACATGCTTATGCAGTTTCACAGTACCTTTTATGATTTACGATACTACAAGTATGTAATTTGACTTACATTTTTCATTCACCGGTTTTTAATCAACTACTATGGTGCCGATTTTGCTAAGATGAAAATTGTAATATTGTTGTTCCTAAAGTAAAAAAAACAAATCGTTTCTTCCAGCTGTCGAATTTTCCACCTAATTCGGAGTTCTGCAAAATATAAATTGTTCTATATATAATCTTTACATTATCCACATTGAATATCATTGTGTATTATTGAAGTATGATTTAAATTACGATATTGAAAAGGTGTATTATTGAAGTATGATTTAAATTACGACATTAATGTTGAAAAGTTTTCGTAACTTCGTATATATGTGCCTTAATTGAACGAAAATTGTACAATTCGATGGAACTGAGCGTCCTTATTCCTTTATTAGGTATTTTTAAATGTTAGATTTCAGGGCGGATTACTTATTTATGAACGTGATAAAACGTGGTTAGTAGGTTAGCTCACATGCATTAGTAAACTAGTATAAACTAGTTTTTTTTATACCATAGAATCTTTTCTTTATTTATATGATAATAGTTTTTTTTTTTTTTTTTGGTCAGGAGGAAATCGCCGGACTTCCGCCCTCCCCTGGGGATGAAGGGCGGGGCATGTCGGAGTCGAACTGACTAAAACCTCCTGTCGCTCAACAACCCGCGTCCGAACCTCGCATGAGACAGAACCCATGAAAAGGCAAAGGGGGGAAAGTGAAGCGTTTAGTGCGGAGCACATCTCTCNGTGGAACACCGCGCACGACCGGGAACCGGTGCAGGATCCCACCGTGTCCGGTACACGTGACCGATCTGTCCTCCAAGTAGGAACCCACCAGCCGGCGAAGGTAGGGAGGCACTCCATGTCGTTCCAGCGCCCCCCTTATCACGGACCAGGGCAGGGTGTTAAACGCATTGGCGATGTCGAGCGACACCGCCAAAGCCACCCCACCCCTGCAGACGGCCTCCTCCGAGAGGGCCCGCACGCGAAGGATCGCGTCTACCGTTGAGCGGCCCTCTCGGAAGCCATACTGCTCCGAATGATAATAGTAAACTATTACTAGTCTTACCTTTTAAAATCTTTTACTAATGAACATTTTTCGTTAATTTAGGATGTTCTTAATTCTGATAACCAAAATAAAACACAGAAATATTAGATATAAATAGATCTAGTGGTGTATTTTTTTGTCTAGTGCCGTTATTCTGGGAGAAAACAAAATAATACCTTTGTATAGAATAAGTGTTATGTGTTCTTTAATACATCCCTGAAAACAAAACATCGAAGTTTTTTCTTTCACAATACATTCTAGAGATTAGGATGCACACTCAACATTTAGGTTCATCAACATCATCTTTAGCACACAGCTCTCCACTGCTGGCAAAAGGCCTCTTTCAATCCACACCAATAAACCCGGTATTCGGCTCTCCTCATCCACCTCTTGCGACCACCCTTCGAAGGTCATCCCATCACCTAACCAGGGGGCGTCCCGTGCTACGTTTTCCGCTGCACTCTCTCCACCCGAGAACCCGTCTATTCCAGTGATTGTCAGTTCTACGGAAAGTTTATAGTTATATAACATAGTCTGTTTATTTGCTGTTAATTCTATATGGATTTTCGAAACAAAAAAAAGCGGTTGCTAGGAATTTTTCGTTGCTATAGGATCTTTTAAAAACGATTCTTAATTCACACTCAGTTAGGTAATTTTTCAATCGCATTAGCTACTTGTAAATGGTAAATACACTTTTCCTCCAAACACAATTAAAATACGCGAAATCATATGCGGTATTTGTAATTTTAAAGGCGTGGAAGAAACATGAACGTTATTTGTATAACCCAAATTTGAACATAATATAGCAATATCCAAGGTATGGAAGTTTTCTTGTTACTCTACACTGAGTTCAAGACGGTGATTGGGTGTAATCTAAGATATGGATATGAGGTGGGCTTAGTTTAGTCAAATGCAAGTTTGGACTGGAATTAGTGGGAAAACAGGCTCTTTGGTCTTTCCGGTTTGAAGCGACCATTCTCCTGTTTAAAAATTACGTGTTCGCCTTTATTATGTACATTGTTTTTTTTTTATCTCAAATCTTTTACTACACAATATTAATATCGTTTTCATAATAGGGTCACTCTGATACAATTTCGTTTAACTTCAAAACTCGGGTCGGCTGTTCGTTTATTTATTACGTTATTTCTCCTTTGTCGGGAGCTTATTCGTAAAGTTATAATTACCTTCGCGACATTCCCGGCATTGGATATTTCGAAATATGAATTTTAGTTGTCCATATTTTAGATCGAGATGTGATCGTGCGTGTATTTCATTTAAAAGTGATATTTTGGAATTGTGTTGGAGAAAATCTTAGGTAGTACCTACACAGTAAGAATACCAAATACCCACCCCGAGAATTGGTGTCGTAGACTTAAATTCTTATACACATGAGCGGTACCACCCTATTGATCAGTATGCACGAATGTTTCTCAGCCGAAATAAACAAGATACTAAGATTTTTTTTATTTATTGCTTAGGTGTGTGGATGAGCTCACAGCCCACCTGGTGTTAAGTGGTTACTGGAGCCCATAGACATCCACAACTTAAATGCGCCACCCACCTTGAGATATAAATTCTAAGGCCTCAGTATAGTTACAACGGCTGCCCCACCTTTCAAACCGAAACGCATACTGCTTCACGGCAGAAATAGGCGGGGTGGTGGTACCTACCCGCGTGGACTCACAAGAAGTTCTACCACCAGTAGTTAATAGATATATTATACATTTTTACTGGTACCACCACCCTGCCTATTTCTGCCGTGAAGTAGTAATGCGTTTCGGTTTGAAGTGTGGGGCAGCAGTAGTAACTATACTTGAGACCTTAGAACTTATATCTCAACGTGGGTGGCGCATTTACGTTATAGATGTCTATGGGATCCAGTAACCACTTAACACCAGGTGGGCTGTGAACTCATCCACCCATCTAAGCAATAAAAAAAAATACTCGTATGTATATATACGCCCCACAACCAGTAATTAGTAAACATAAGAATTTTGTGGATTCCATTTTACATACACGATATTATTCTTTCATTATAAGAACACGTGTGTAAACATAAGGAAATATGTATTATAATAACTAGATTGAATTATTCATTACATTCACGACCCACATGAGGTTGTTCTTTTTATTGCACAGTTGAGTAGACGAGCTCACAGCCCACCTGGTGCTAAATGGTTACCGGAGTCTCTAGGGGAACCTAATTAGCACATGAATGCCTTAAAACACACATACCTAACTAAATTAGGCGACTTCTTTAATTTCATTAAAGATGATTAATAAAAATGCATATACATAATATATATGTATGTATGTATGTATGTATATGTATATATTTCACTGGATTTGCACACCGCGCGTTAAAACGCGAAAAAACATGACTCTTGCGGCGTTACCTCGCTCTGAGGCGTTACATTTAAGGCTTGAAGTGCAAGCGAAAGCGCGAGCGACAAAGAGGCACAATCGGCCTCCGCGTTCGGCAGCGTTCGACATCTGTCTCTTTCCTACTTGAGTGAGCAAGGCATCCGCGTGGACAGTTGCTATACAATAATACACTTACATGTTTTCTTCAAGTATGAAGTTCAGTGAAAAGTGAATGTGGTGTCAATTGTACATACAAAATATCTATTAAACAAATAAAATTAAAATTTTCTTTTGAAAAATTAAACCATTCCATCAGTATTTTCTTATGACGTTGGCGCGTTCAACTATCGTCAGTAAACCGACTTTACAGACAACCGATATTTTGGTATACAATAAAGAATAGTCTCTCTCTCTCTCTCAACAAAGAAATTGGGTTTTTCGAAAGTAGCGATAATATGAAGCGACGCGTTTATGAACCTTGATCGCCAACACATTACAAGGACTGGCCGGCCAACAAACCAAAAAAATAGTACCAAATACAATCTTTTGATTCTAACACACACTGATGTTCTATTTAACTTTAACTAGAGCTCAGACTAAATGGAACTGACAATGAGAGCAGTATCGTATAATTATAGTCATTGCATTCGGTCTAATACACGAATACAGAACACTGCGGATATTGCCCGGACAAAGCTCCCGTCCAGCGGATATGAAGTTGTTGCCTTTTAAAGCATCGCTCTAAAAACGATTTACGAAATGACTTTTGGACACGACCTTTTAGTTGGAATTGAACGTTGTTACTAGAATTAGATATTGCAAAGGAATCAGCCTATTTTTTTATTTCCTAATAGGCAGGTGAATACGCGATCTAACTGCTTATAAGCTTTCTCCAATGCCCATGGACACCAGCAATTGCAAAGGTACAGTTGATCTGCCACGTACCATCCGGCTATGGAATGAGCTCCCCTCCACGGTGTTTCCCGAGCGCTATGACATGTCCTTCTTCAAACGAGGCTTGTGGAGAGTATTAAGCGGTAGGCAGCGGCTTGGCTCTGCCCCTGGCATTGCTGAAGTCCATGGGCGACGGTAACCACTCACCACCAGGTGGGGTGTATGCTCGTCTGTCTACAAGGGCAATAAAAAAAATTAAAAAAAAAAAATCACGGCCTACTGTTTTGGGACTCTTTCCAGGCTGTAAAGTACCGCTTTCTACGGTTAAGTATTCCCGACTTTTAAGACTTTACCTTCAAATTAGATATATACTGAAACTAGACCCGCCCTCGCTTCGCTTCAGAAACTGTAATTTATTATTGATTTCTCTACTATTTAATGGATGTTATTATACATATAAACCTTCCACTTCAATCACTCTATCTATTAAAAAAAATCGCATCAAAATCCGTTGCGTTGTTTTAAAGATTTAAGCATACATATGGACAGACAGATATAGGGACAGAGAAAGCGACTTTGTTTTATACTATGTAGTGATATCAACCTAAAGCATCGGAACGAATACTCTCGGATAGTTGTAGAAATACTTCGTAGTGAACGAGCAAACCGATATTTTCAAAGTGTTGAATTGAACTAAATTTAGATCGCCGCATTTCGAGATCCGTTCCCGAGAGCTTCAGAGATAACTTTTCAGTTTCTCTCCTCAACTAGGCTCCGAAAGAAGATTCGATGGCCCTTAATGGCTTGGATGGTTTTATTTTTAATAGGATTTCCATTTTAACTACCATAGTCGTACAACACAACAAACGGTGGTTTCACTGGTGGTAGGACCTTTTGTGAGTCCGCAGGGGCAGATACCACCACCCTGCCTATTGCTGCCGTGAAGCAGTAATGCGTTTCGGTTTGCAGCGTGGGATAGCCGTTGTAACTATACTGAGACCTTAAAACTTATATTTCAAGGTGGGTGACGCATTTACGTTGTAGATCTCTATGGGCTCCAGTAACCACTTAACACCAGGTGAGCTCATCCACAACCCTAAGCAAAAAAAAAAAAAGAATAAATATTGCAATTGTGAAGTGGTTCAAAATAAATCGGACGTACATTTAAATCAGGAAGTAATTTCATACGGTTGTATATCATTTGAAGAAAATATGAGAATCTAGAGCTATTTCATCTGCCTCATACATGACAGGAATAAGATTACACTAGTCTCGCTTATGTTAGGGTATTAGATGCCACAATTTATTATGAAGTTACATCGATCTATTGATTTAATGTGAAATGACAGAAAGAGAAGAGAAGAGAAAAGGCAGAAATTTAAAATATTTAATTAATTAGGGCGTTTATTATTTATTACCTCTCTAAACCAACAGTCAATAATGAGCTATAGCTACAGATATCTTCAGCTAAAAGCTTCAAGTTAAAAGCCAATAATGAGCTACTTTTTAGAAATAAAAAAAAAATTGGACACAAACACATTTTTATAATACATTATAAAAAAAACCCTATGTAACTCATAAATTATAACAGATAATATTTGCGCAACAAATAAAAAAACACGTGTAACAATCCTTAAGGATCTGTAAAACAATAAAATTTTGCAAGCCGTAGTCGTTCGGAATATAGGTAACGATGAAAGTTTGTTACGGTCGTATTCCATTACCATAAACAAATCACGTAGGTACTTCATTATGAAAATAATAACGAAAATATTCTTTATATTTGAATGAATGAAAATATTTGGCGGTACAATCTTTCTGAATGTAACATAGTCTAAGTTCTTTTTTTTAAGCGATTGCATAGATTTTATCGCGGGCCTTGAGCGCGGCGACCGAATCATGAAATTCCGTAACGAAAAAAACCTTACACCCCTCACTCCGCCTACCATGTAGCTCGCGTTCAACTCATTCACACGTTGCGCTTGTGTAGTGTTTGTGAATAAGCGCGTGGCGTGACGTCCCACTGCATGCGCATCATGAAAAGTCTGCCTATCTCTCTCGCGCGGTCTAGCTTATGAGTGTGAAGGGGACAGTTAAGGTTTTGCTTTTATTACTGTTTAATATAGCGTGGTCTTGTTTTATTATTGTTTTAATATTAAATGATTATTGTCTAATTATAATTGCATAAGTTGATGAAAAATGCTATGCAATAGCTTTACCGCGGCAGTTCCCGCGTGCCACACGTTCTTTTTTATTTATTTTTTTGTGATTATCAGAATGCTTGGGCTGGATTATACAACTATTTATAAACAATTTCAAGTAGTGTCGGCAGCATATTGTGAAATGTTCAATTTGGAAGGATTGCGTATGGCACAGAAGCATGGCCGCATAACCAGTACGGATGGATGAGCTTGAGGCCTCAGTTGTTTGTAGATTATCTGGTAATGCTAATATTTAAGAACAAATTCAATGAAATAATAATGTTCTAATCGATTTTTCCAGTAAATAACGCTGTAGCGTTATAACAAGATTATGAATCTTCTTTTCGTGGTTTTCCGAAACTATATTACAATATGTCATTCGTTTATTAAGTTTTTAAAAGTCCTGAAGATTTGAAAATAGCTTGCTTGTATAACCTGTTTAAGGTAATCGTATCTGCTACTGTTAATAAAAAAAATTACAAAAATCGTTATAAGACAAAAATACCCCTCTAAAATAATCTACTTTAGATTTAATATCTATAGTATCTAATAATCTTTGTTTAACGTAAATGCAACACAACGTTATTATAAATTCCGTACACGATTTTCAGGAGAGCAACGGTCCACCTTCAGAATGCCCATTAATAAACTTTTCGGATTCATTTATGTCTTATGCGTTGGGAATAAATTATATTTTAGCCTCTACACTTTATGGTATTTTGATTACAGACTGCCCCAAGCTGTTGCAGATCGAACAATTAAAGCACATTACAAAGTGAAATGAAGATTACAAGACCGCTCTGTGACTTTTATATATCGGCAGTTTTAGAGATACAATTAAGGTACTATCTAGAGCTAAGATAGTGATTAAAACTTAATTTAAAAAAACAACCAATACAAATCGCAAAGCAAACACAGTGAGAGGTGAATTATAAGAGGGAATTTAATATCTCAAATAGCTAGGGGTGCGAAAATAGATATAATGATTACTTATTAAATTATAGTACAAGGTATACTTGAAGTAAATATATTAATAAGTTTCAATACACATCACAACAAAAAATTTGTTAAGCAAACAATGAATAACAAAATTTTCGTCCCCAATCTTAACGCAACAGTACGTTCATGGCAAATACACGAGTATTATCATCGAATTACTCTTTTTTTCCATTTAAGAATACCCTCCATTACTGAAGACCGGATCAAACAAAGATGGAGAATTAAAGGAACATCTTGGAAACAAGAACGAATATTACTTTTGTAAAAGCTAAACGAAAAATGTTGTTACGAGTTGAATTGGATCGTTTGAGTTGTGCTTTTTTTTCTTCTCCAAAATAAACTTTTGTTGACGGTACTTTTTCTATTTCATTTTCGCTGTTAATTATTTTCAGAGGAATTAATATGAATTTGAAACTTGCTTTTCGATCCAATGCTGCTTGCTGCTTTCTTATAGATTGATTGTGTGACATCCTCGCTAACACATTGATTTCGGCCCCCTTTTGTGGAATATCGAGTATGACTGGATGCTGAGAGGTGCCCTCCTCCCGGTACTGAGCGTAATCTGTTACGCGGACGACATGCACAATCCCGCCGCCGTCGAGCGGGGGCCAGGGAGGCGGATCTCGCCCAAGCCCTGACCCTCTAAGTGTTTCGGGTCCCCCTCACATGTTGATCTGGGGACCGGAGAGGGGGCCTAAGAAGATGACGTGCAAGCTGCTCTGCACGCGTTTTACGCAAGAGCGTCCGGGTGATGGAAGGCCGGCTATCCTCGACCCACGCTGGTTCTGGCCCAGTGGGGTATTCGGTAGGGTAACCCTCTCTAACCGGCGCCATCTAGGCGGGCTTCAGGACGTTGCTAACATGAACCCTAGCAAGAGCCGTGCTTCGCAGAATCTACCACCGGATCGGAAACGCGACCCACTGAGAAGATCCGGCGAGAAACTCAGTGAGCTGTGTCTGAGAGAAAGTTAGATGTGCACCAAAGTAAATCAATATTATGTTGAAATATACATTAACATACTGAGTTTATACTAATAGATTTCTCTGTAACAGTAAAATATGTGCCGATCTCGTCTGTTTCCGACATTAGTTACTGTTTCAGCTGAAGACGAATGCTTGAGCACGATTTTGAAAGCGTATTGTGACCAACCGTGTCGAGTGGCTCTTCCTTTGAATCTCGACTTATAAAAGTGACTGGAGTTTCGAAATCAATCTAAAATCGCTTATGATTAGTATTTTAATTTAATAGTTGAATTTATTTATTTATATATAAGGTAAACAATATACATTACAAGCTGAAAAAAAGATACACATAAAAAACAACAAGTAAATGATCTGGCTTGTAACATAAGTCATGTGCCATGTAACATATTGAAGCTTAGTTAAAAAAATCAACTATTACATTATTTTTAACCTATATATATAAAAATTAATTGCTGTTCGTCAGTCTCGCTAAAACTCGAGAACGGCTGGACCGATTTGGCTAATTTTGGTCTTGAATTATTTGTAATAGTCCAGAGAAGGTTTAAAAGGTAGATAAATATGAAAATGCTCGGAATTAAATAAAAATAACAATTATGTTTTTCCTTTCATGTGTCCCCCGTCGGACGGATTCCTTTTGTTTGTTTTAAGTTTATTTTATACAAAAGTTTAGGTTTGAGGCACTACGAAGTCTGTCGAGTCAGCTAGTAATCAAATAAATATCAAAACTGAAATGGCAGTAGAGGCAGGGCACATTGCTCGTAGAACAGATAGCCGCTGGCGCCGTAAAGTTTTCGAATGGCGACCGCATACTGGAAAGTGCTCAAAATCCCACGTGGTGGACAGATGCCATCCTATAAGCCGCGGGAATCCGCTGCATGTAGGCTACGCAAGAATGCTTATTGTGGTGAAGCTTGGAGTTCTATGTTCAGTAGTGGACGTCTGCGGGATGACAAAAAAAACGAATAGCTTTTAAGCTATTGCATATTTGGAGAGATATACGACAAAGGGAAAATCTTCCACCGAGCGGGTGATATTGCTCGGTAGTCCGACGGTCCGAATGTTGTTGTTCGGAACTTGTATATATGCGCTTTATCTTGAAAATGTCGTAAGCGAGATTCAGGCATCTGTCAATTATCTTGCGTTGTATGATGGCTACCGCCACATCACTCCCCTCCGAGACCGGAGGTCGTGTCATTTTAGTTATCGTTATCCGTGCTGAGATGCAAGTGCCAGTGCTGCTCGAAGTTTGCGGTGAGTCGAAACTGAGCTTGAATGCTGCGTGATTGTCGCCAGTGCTGCTCGAAGTCTGCGGTGAGCCGAGACTGAGCTTGAATGCTGCGTGATTGTCGCCAGTGCTGCTCGAAGTCTACGGTGAGTCGAGACTGAGCTTGAATGTTACGTGCGTGTCGCCAGTAGTCCACGTGTGCAGAGCTGCCACGGCGGAGATGTGTGACCCCAAACGTCGATGATCTGGTCGTGGGCTGCGATGAACTGTAGTGGCGTGATGAGGCAGTGTCGGTGCGTGCCGTAGGACCAGGAAGCGCGGTGAGTCGGCTGCGATGGTCCTGTTGAGGCTGCGATGCTGGCTTGCTGTGGGACGACTACTGTCGACTTGCTTTTATCTGCGAGAATGCGGGGATTGTGGTAGCCGAAGTTCTTGATGCGCTCATGATGAATCGGAAGGTTGCGTTCACATCACGTCGGGGTCACCAGTTTGGAGAGATATACGACAAAGGGAAAATCTTCCACCGAGCGGGTGATATTGCTCGGTAGACCGACGGTCCGAATGTTGTTGTTCGGAACTTGTATATATGCGCTTTATCTTGAAAATGTCGTAAGCTGAATTTATCTGCTAAGTTGCCAGAAATGGCCTATGTAGTATCTACTCATACAAGCTCACAAAATTATCTACCGTAAAAATAATAATATTGAGCTTAGTTCTTACGTCATGCAACTTTTCTACCGTGATAAGGTACCTAGTTAAGGTTATGAGATGTTAAAGGATTTTTTCATAACTTATTTTGGAAAAAGGACTGGAAGTTTTTGACGGAAGGAAGATTATTTGACAATAGTATAAAGGCCGTCTTATCATATATTATATGAAATCTTGGTAATGTAACTTAAGTAATAGTAGAATATTACAAAAAAAAATATAAAGTCTAACGAACGTCTCTACTCTTAATACATCCTCACGAATGTCCATCATGAAGAATTAAATATAGTGTAATTAAAAGTAATGAAAACTATCCTTGTACAGTAAGGAACGAAATATGTCTGAAGACTTACCGGTTCACCTTCCTTCCACTGCCTCGCGCTCCCTGGGCTCAGCGTCGTTTCCGGAGGTGGGACCGTCTGTCCCTTGACTGATACACGATGAACAATTGTCGCTGGTTCTAATGGTTACGCGTGACTTGCGTTGGATAATTTTTGTTGTTTGTAATAAAGAATGTCTGCCGCGGAACGCGTGTGCTAAGTTACTATATGACGACGATCTCTGCCCGTAGGCTTGGAGGGGTTGCTCAGCAAGCTTCTGGTTGGCTAGCCGGCCGTCTACAGGCGAGATCGAACCTTACTGTACCTAAGTTAAGATTTGTGTTGTCTTGAAGATGTATTGCCTAATACTCGATATTAATAAAAATACAGAAACACGAAAAATCTGTTTCAGTACGAAACATGCCGCTCACCTTAAAATAATGAAATTGTTTTAACACTACTTATGAAGGAATTTAAAAACTCAGTAACTCAACCACGTATGTGTGAAAATTAAAAGTAATAATAATANGGCGTGCGAAAAGCTGACGGCACTGATAACGCACGATATGGCTCGTCCGTCGTACCGATGCTGTGACGTAAAGAGGCTACGCGCTTGTAGGCAGGGCGCAAGGCAAACTCTCGAGACGCTGAGCGCTGAGCTTCGGTGTCGCTTGAATGCTTGAATGATGCTTCACGAACCGAGGCCGGCTAGGTCCAGGCTAATGCTTCCAATCTTGACGCCCAAAATGTTCTTCGCGATGAACCCTTTGATTGGTACGCGTCGTCTCGTTTTTGAAGAAGATTCGCGTTTTTTGGTTTGGTTTTTTTGAATTGTTGTCCTGTCACGGTCGCCAAATTATGTCTCGTATGGACATTTGGAATTTAATTTATGTAAAATTAAACTCTGATTTTTTGATTGACTGTTTTATTGTGACGTTCGTGCGTGCCTTGAGTGCAATGGCAAAGAGGTTTTAATCTATGAAATATGTCTAAACGTCGGCGCGAACAATCTCTGCTGAATAAAAAAGGCGGAATGGCGACAACCAGGCGTTACATTTTAAGGATTAAATAATTTGCTCCATCTGTGATACAATTGCTATGCTCGATGTCAGTCAATATAATATTAGACACAAGACGTTCTTAAATGTTTTCCATTCTTTTGAATCTTAAGCTGTTTTGTCTATTTTCGCCCAGAGCACATATTTATGATATCTTATCACGATCATTGAATGTTTAACGGATTTTTGTCACCATTAAGTAGCCTATATTATTTGTTGTTACCGTGCAAGCTTAACCGGCATATGACTGACCTGATAGTGAGTGATAATAATCATTATTTAAGGAGATCAGATATTTCCGACGCATTGCCTCTCGGTCACCTACTTGAGAGATTCAAAAGATCTTTTGAAACATCCAAAAGAGCGGTAGCTAGTCAGTGTCAGATAATCTCTGAAACAAAGGATATAAACGGACTGTCAAGGAACCACATAGTGATTTGAGTGAGTAGCGATAAACATTGCTCTTAGTGGTGTGCTCAAAAGAAGACCTCGGAATAATCAAGAACAAAAACAAACTACAAATAAAACAGATTGGTCCCTAGACCAAAATGTTGTATATTAGGTAAGGATTATTCATAATAGAAACACCTCTTTACGACGTCAAATTGAAATGGTACTTGTGAGCATACATACAGAGGTAAAAGTACAACAGCAATTCACAACCAAACTTGTATTTTGTACAAAAATCGATAATGAGATTTCAACTACCGCTACTCCCAATATGTTTAAGGCCGTTTTGATGACGTCAGAAAAAACGCTTAACCTCGCTTCAAATATCAAATAAAAAAAATCCCAAATCCTAAGCTATGGATTTGTTCTAAATAACTGGGAACAAATAACGCACGGTCATATGGCCCCAAATTAGGAGATCCTGTGTTATGAGTACCAGACAGTGACATACATATTTCTAAACATTTAAATATATACATATAGATAATAGACGCCAAAACAAGAATCAAACAAACCTGTTAATCACACGAATGTTTGCCTGATGTGGGAAACGAACCCACGACCCTCGGCGCCACAATCATTGGCTTTAACTTCTGCACTACTGAGTTTATGGAGTATTAGATCATTTGCATTTAAATTAATCTGATAACGTGCCAATAAAATATAAAATTATATAAATCAACATGCCAACAAGCTGTCGCCACCTACCCGCATACTAGACAATTGACACAATCATCGCCAATGAAATTTCGGGGGTGAAACGATAATTGCATCGGCCACAACCAGATTATGACAACTATACAATAATAATTCCGCTTCAGGTCTGCGGGTGAAAGATGGTTTTATAATTTCGATTGGGGCTTAATTTATTTTTTGCTTCTGCAAAAATTCAAGTCTACAAAATCTCACTGATGAACTTTTTGACAGTAGATAACCTAACGTAAGATATTAATCTTAGATTGATATTGTCATCAAAGACAATGCTTGATCTGGCTATAAACTTGTAGGTATGTTTAAAGTGAGAGAGAACGGTCTTCCTTAAAAATATTATAAAAATTACATTCTGTTATGAACGGCAATCAAATACGTTAAAATAATCAAAGTGTTGCCAAAAATGTTAATTATAAAACAATTTATAATATTATAATAATTATATATATTTTTAAATAAGGTTTATTAAATAAAGCTCTGTTTACTTCTTATGCCATTTTAAAATGGCGTTAAAGTAAAAAAAGGCCACTATTTTATTATACATAATAAAATTTACAACTTACAACTAAATTATAATACAAATAAATAGAAAACACTATTTTATACATAATAAAATAGTGTTTTCTTTTAAAACTGTGAACCGACACTTTCACATACAGCGCAGGTACGAGTATTTTTAATTAAAATTAGAGGAAATTGCTTTTGAAATGACATCATAGATTCTAATTTTGGGAGGGATCGGTAATTGGAAATGGGTATTTTTTTAAAGCTGCAATTATAATTAAAAAAATTATGAAAGCTTATCCACTAAAACATACTGAAAGAGCAATTAGTACAAAAAAAAATTGAAACCTTAAGAATTAAATCTGTTTTTAATGCACAACAGAACTGGCCGGCCAGCTTAATTAATTTTTATTATGATGTGTTAAAAGTTCAATATTCAATGACTCCAAGACATTTTGTCACGTTTGTGTAGGCTGTGTGATATATCCAAGATATCCAGAAATCGATTTCGACTCCCAAAGTCTTTAAGAAATATCATTAACCTTCTCATTAAGGAGACGATGAATACATTCCAATTGAATATTTTTTATGTTAGGTAAAAACTAAATGATTTTTTTTTGTTATTTATTAAGGTGGGAGGGTGGTATTATGTACACAAATCTTTTATAAAGATAAAATAATAAAGAAAGAAAGCCGTTTAGAAATTACATATTATAAGAATCATTTCAGTTTTCGTAAGAAAATTATTGACACTCGCCAGTTCATCTTAATTAAATTGAAATGGTAGTCTAAAGTTCAGTCGAAATATGAGTTATTCGATATCAATTTCCGGCGAACAAATCTAATCTAGTAGTAACTTTAAAATGCATTTATACTCATCCGGTAGCAATTGATGAAATTGTTAGTTAGGTACATACCAAGTTCATAGGTTTTTGTATTCTAGAATATTATAAAAACTGTATGGTGGACAATAAGGCTATAACTTCTAAGTTTGCAAAAGTTTTCTATATCCTTCCATTACTCAACAATCAGTTGAAAATTAAACAATTTCTTTATTAGCCTACATTGAATCCTCAAAAATTACCTTAAAATTATCCGAGTTAAACTGTCATAATAAGAATAATGTTTTAATTTTAAAAAGACTTTAAAACGTTTTAACCTATCCTCTCACGCCAATATTAATGCCGATTTCGTAGTCACACCGCCCAATTCACTAAGGGTTAATGTGTATTTAATTTTGGAGAGTTGTAAGGGCTCTCCTTGAGACCATTTGATTCCCTGCAACCACAGGCTATTAAATCTTAATAGCGATGTACACATTCTTCTTTATAACACTTCCACATCGTCTTATTTTGGTCACATAGTTCGTATCCTTGATAAATTTCATTCAGACGTAAAGATAAGTAATCTCTAATGGAGCTTTTAGAATAAATCAAAAAGCTGTGAAATGGTCCAGTTTTATGAGAAAGATAAAAAAACTGATTACGAAGTGATTCGAATCGTGGTGTTTTGATGCTGAAGTAATATTTTTTATATTCTTGAATTTAAAAATCTGTTTTAACAAAATAATCACGGATTAGGAGTCAATCGTTTATTTTATTATTAGAAATGATTCGCTGCTTAACAATTATTTGTTTATGTTTATGGCATAGATGGGTAAAAGATCTCACGGCTCGTTTGGTGTTACATGGTTAGTAGAGTCCATGGATTGCACATAATATTATAACGAACCACCGCCTGTCGCCACCTATCTTAAGATAGGAGATCGAAGTAGACAGTAACGTGCTACTGACGCCCTATGTCTAATAATTACGCAAACTTATAAACATGATCACAATGAAAAACCCGAAATCAAACCGTAAGACGAGTCTTAAATATGTAGTTAATATGTCTCATACTTTAAAATGTATATATAAAATATATATCAATTTTTTTTACTGTGTTTAGTTATACAATAATTAAATGCATTAACTTTAACAACATTTAAGTTTAGGAGCATCCGTTACAAGATGTCGAAATATTTTTTTGTATGGAAACTATTTGCTTTAAAGTATCGCATTTTTTAGGGCCCGGCGACTACCCATCATGCGCCCACTATGTCAAGAAATAATGAAGATATCGGCCCATTCTATTATATTTAAAATCTACATATAATATCTATATGTAAAAAGTATATAAGTATGGGTGGTCATGCTCTTCTTTGTAGGTACACAATCCCCCGACAAAGTAATATTAAGGCTGCTGTCTTGCCCCGCTTGGGAGGTGCAGCGCCGTGTCCTGGTCGCAAAGATAGGACCTGACTTGTCGCTGCCTGGCGTCGTGGCGTCGATGCTTGGCAGCGATGAGTCATGGAAGGCTATGCTCGACTTCTGCGAGTGCACCATCTCGCAGAAGGAGGCGGCGGGGCGAGTGAGGGAAAGCTCTCCTCACTACGCAGAAACCCGCCGCCGCCGAGCAGGGGGTCGGGACCGGGGTCGTATCCGTGACCTGGCCCCCTAAGAGCTAGGGGTCCCACCCGTTTTGTACGGGGAGGGACCCAGACGAGGGGTGGCGTGCTCTGCACGCTCACCCACAATAGGAAGCCGGGTGATGGTAGACCGCGTTCCCCCGACCGCTCTGGGGGAAGGTGTAACGCGGCGCCATCAAAGCGGGCTCTCGGCCNACGCCCACCTGTCCTGGTGAAACTGGAAAGGCCTCCGGGCCACCAGTAATCCTTCAATCATAAAAAAAAGCTTTGTAATATTAGATATCGAGTGTCAGAAATCATTAACTTAAGTGTCGATAAGTTCTTTTTTATTGTCTTTGTAAGTAAGCGGGCGTACGGCCCATCTAGTGATGATTGGTTAACGTCGCTTGTGGAATTCAGCAACGCCAGGGGTATAGCCAAGTCGCTGCCTACTACGTAGTACCTTTCGTAAATGTCGTTTGGAGAAAGACAAGTCGCAGTATTCAGGAAACACTAAAGAGAGTTCATTTAAAAAAAAAGGGTGCGTGTACTTATGTACGCGCGTAAGAAGTTATACTTTATTTTTATTAAATTTATTTCTTTTTTTATATTTAAATTTTAATCAATTTGAAAAAAAATCGATTTAACAACATCCTCAAACACACATATTGGACATTTCTTTTCTTGACATTGTATAAATTCGGTAATTCTCGGTACGGTTCGGAAAGTTCACCTGCGGCTATATTCAGACTCGCCAAGTTACGTCGGTCGTATTGTAATGAGCGATTTAGTGGGCAACTTCATTCTGTTAATTTTGTGTCACGGTGCGCGCGCATCGTAAAATTTCACTCTCATCAATTTTTCATAACGCGCCTAAAGAAGTATAACTTCAAAAACCGGATAGTCCATGGCATAAAAGTCCTCTGGAAACGCACTCTGGATAAACGGAGAGGTTCAAGGTAATCTAGAACTCAATGAAAGTGTAAGGCCAAACCAGTAGTAATCTACTTATGGATGAAGTAGCAGTGGATTGAGAAAGTCATATAGCTCCATCAATAATCAACAGACTATTATCCTGGCTAAAATTTTTATGAGGTAGTTTTATTGTTAATTCACTGGTTCAAGCTGTCGTGTGAGGTATCTTTCTTCCAATGACGTTTGACGAAAGCAGCGTTGTGTGGCAGGCATTGACATGGCTGTGTCTTTGGTAACGCTGATGTCATCATTACGCGGTTGTGAAAACCCACTGTCAGGTGGACCGAAAGATCATCTGGTTTTGAAGATAAAAAAATTGTACACAAAATCGATTTTTGAGTTCCAGATTAAGTAAAACTTAGAAAGTTCCATTGGTATAGTTTTTGTTGATGTTGAAAATACGATATAATACACGAAAATGTGGTGATCTGAAACATTTAAACAACATAATCTCATAAACTACTATTTTTACTTCATTATAACATTAATTATAAAGGACTTTTATGATAGTTTTTTTTGTCGCAATGTAGTTATAATTATATTGATTTTTTATTAGTTCAAATCTTTATTTATGTAACAATTTGAATTAATTTAAACTTGTCAACATATTTTCCTTAGTAAATATGGATATTTTTTTCTCAGTAACAGTCAGTCAGTCAACATTCAATGAAAGAATTATTTTTATATCGGACGTTTTATACCCGGAATATATTTTCGACCTTGATATTTGCAAAAGGCTAACGCAAAAGAGTCTTCTTAGAAATATTTCATACAACAATAACTCGTGAACATGGCTTTTGTACTATGACGCCCAAAACCAAAGTACGGAAATACATTTGTTTGTCCATGAATTTACGTGGGCTTGCGAGATTTACTCACGAATAAGTCGTAATCTTTCGTCCCGTAGGCGTAAGCATTTGTCCCAAATGTATAGTTACTGGACTCCACTCACCCTTATACATTTTCTTTGAAATAACCTTGATAAGCATGGAGCCGACCCATATTCTACGATAAGGGAAAATATGTTAATTCATTCAAGAAACCCGATATGACCTACTAAGTGATTGGGTTTCGAATGTGTCGGCATGTTTTGAATTCAAACCCCCAAAGATCACTCCAATGTTTACAAATTGCTGTATGGAAAAAAAAAAACACTCCACTCGCCCGATTGAGATATCCGCTTTGATTAGCTACGATTCAAATAAGATTCCTTTTCGATAAGACGATCCATGAGATGAAATTGGATAAAGAATATTTATTAACATTTCCGAAAACAATAAAGGAGATTTATCCCGAACAAAATTAAGGTTGTAATGTAACAGAATTAAACGGGGAAATGTCGTAAAAAGCTAAGAAAGTAGGTCAAATTATCCGTGAAATAAATCCACTTAGAGATGCAAAATATTGCCGAACTGGATGCCTTTTCTCACAATATGGCGCCACTAGAATTTCCATCTTTCATAAAATATTGCGGATTACGTAGACGGCCGTTTCATAAAATCTAATTTTAATTAAAAAATAAGCAAACGGTAATTAATTTCGCCGGTCTCTCCGCCGGATGGATACAATGCCTTACAAATTAAACGTTTGTCGTAACGTTGCGGATGAAATTGCGCCTTAACTTTCTTTTTATTCGGTATTTATTTTTTCCAATTTAATTAACATTACAAAGGAATCATTCATCAATTTTGCGGGAGTCGAAATCCGTTCGCCTTTATTCCACTTTTCGTTTATCTAAGAAATTATTCTAAGAAATTTTGGCTGTAATTAATAAAATTTTATATATTTGTGGTATCGTGAAAAAGTTGTTAATCACGCCGCTGTCTTCGATAAACTAATTTCAGCCTTTATTAAAGTTGGAATGGTTCAATTCCCAAGCGCTCGAGGCGATGTTGTTTTATTTGTCAGCATATCGTTCTAAAATAATTAGAATGGGAATTTATAGATGTCATCGGCTGGACATGATTTAAGGGAGCGTCGCGTCGTTTCGATTCTCTATCCGTATTTTACGAATAGAACAACGAACGGATCCCGTCCCATTTTATCAGCTGATCCGATATCTTTGATGTGTTGGTTTCGTGGAACCGAATGCGAATTTCGGTTGCGCGTATTCAGATGATATAATCGCTTCAACGATGATTTCATTGTATCCTGTGCTATTTTATTTACAGAAAGAAAGAAGAATTTGATTATCTTTGTGTCCTCCCGACTAAAGCTGTTTTCGTGTTCCTTAAGTGTATTAGCGACGTACTATTAAGCGGCTCGTAGATTTGAATGCAGTCGATTGCATCATAATTAGCAGTTGAGTCAAAGTGTCAGAACACATATTGTAATTAATAATTTGGTATTCTAACTCTTCAAATCACTAATATAGGAATAATACCAGGATACCTTTGCATTCATGCGAGCCTCACGTCATGAGTCCGAATGAGTTAGTGCTACCATCTTTCTCTTGTCTATAACGAAGCAGCTGTGCGCTCTGGTCTAGAGAGTGAGATAGTCGTTATTCTAATACATCTCCAAGAAAATGGTGGAATTTACGTTGTGATATCCATGGGTTCTCGTAACAATTTAAGTTCTGGTGAGTCATAAGTTCCTTAACTCGTAAAAATAACTAGTAAATAAAAAACTGGGTAAAGTTTTATGGTCTAAATCCCGCATTTATGCTATTGTTCCTATAAATTTTAGTAATAGTCAGGGAGCATTAAATCATCTGTCTACCTAAAGAAACTCATTAGGATATCAAAGCAACTCTTAAACTTAAACATAAGTTTGTTTTACCAAATATTGATCAGACCGGCTTTAGTTTAAATGAAGATGGAATATAACTCAATAATATATAACTCTTTATCAATATTGACAAAATTACTGAGCTCCGATTCACTTCAAAGACCGGGGAGCTGAAACTTGGCAATAATTCAAAATGACAAACTTGATGGAATCTTATTTATCGCGCACGGTCTCCGTTCAAATTAACTCGATTGCTATAACCTAAGAAGCCGAATTAATCACTGACTTTTCTAACAAATTGTCGGTATGCACCTCAATATGGTTGCGGGGAATCTAAGCAGTGTTTACGTTTGACCGGTTTGTTTAAAGTGTGTCTCTTTGATTTATATGGTTGTTCGCGTTTCTAGAGATTCTTGAATGCCAAGAAAAACATTGGTCTTCATTCCGCTAATTGTACGATTTATAGGAATCGCTTCTAAGAATCATGTAAATTATAGTTTCACTGATTCTGAGATGTGCAAAAGTCTATTATATTTTAGTAGTCTTCTTATCTTCCGTTTTAGATACTTAAGGTAGAATGTTATTGCTCTAATTATTGAATTTGGTTTTTTCATTACATTTTTTTTTTTTTTATTGCTTAGATGGGTGGACGAACTCACAGCCCACCTGGTGTTAAGTGGTTACTGGAGCCCATAGACATCTACAACGTAAATGCGCCACCCATCTTGAGATATAAGTTCTAAGGTCTCAGTATAGTTACAACGGCTACCCCACCCTTCAAACCGAAATGCATTACTGCTTCACGGCAGAAATAGGCAGAGCGGTGGTACCTACCCGTGCGGACTTACAAGAGGTCCTACCACCATTCATTACAATTCCCAACAGGACCTGTTCTCTTGTAATAAGCCAACAAAACTTACATATTACCAAACTCGCAAATCCGTACACAGGGTACATAGTTAATAACCTTGTCTAGTGTGCATCGATGCTCATAGTTTCTTAGAAACTCACATAGGATATTGTTAATAATTTATTAGTTTAGTTTCCAACGCGCGGTTTCCCTCTAACTTACCGTCCTAATTCGTTAACTTTACAGCCTCTGAAGGGGAAGTCACGGTGCTAATTATTATAAATAACATATGAGACTACAATATGGTTGTGTTAGAATAGCCCCAACGTATTGCTTCCTGTGGTTGCTGTAAAAGGTGACTAAGGATTTCACAGGAAAGTCGGCGGCAGTGTTCTGTGAATAAACCAGTATACCCAGATCGTCAACTGGTATCTCCTGATGATAAGATGTGTTGCAATCTTGGATAGGTAGATAACACCCTCATGCCCTGAAAAGGTTACGCGTTCTGGTTGGAAAAAAAAGGAAAATTATATAATACAGCTGAGACTTTGACCCTTCAAGCTAGACGACAGTAATATTATTAAGGGTGTGATGTCATAGATTTATGAGGTTTTTCACTCATCAACGATATAGTTAAACTGAAAAAGCCTGAGGTAATATTCAGTGGTAATAATGATCAAAATTTCTTCATTCATTATTATTTTGTGTAATAGGTAAACCTAGTATATAACTTAGTAAAAAAATAAATTACGTTAATAAGACCGCCTATTGTACAAATGTATCTGCTTTTTTTTGATTGAGTGTGCAATAAAGTGTATTCTCTCTCTCTCTCTCTCTCTCTCTCTCTCTCTCTCTCTATCTCTCTCTATCTCTCTCTCTCTCTCTCTCTCTCTCTCTCTCTCTCTCTCTCTTTCTCTCTCTCTCTCTCTTTCTCTCTCTTTCTCTCTACGTTACTAGCAAAATCGTCAGTGCTACACAATAAGATAATGACTGACCTATCCATCCTGTGATATAGGTAGTATTTATATGGAGCCTTAAAAAATATAACATTGCTGCTTTAATAAGAGTTTAACATAACTAAAGAAAGAGAGAGGGATGTGACCGAATGACGTCATCAGACTTGAACAGAAAAGTCGTTGACTGTTCGTTTACCGATAAAACTGTCTGTGGCAGTGAAAAAACAAAAATAAACCCAAAATCAAAGCGCCAAAGTATTCAAAAAAGGGTATTGTTTTTTGTGAATCGTTGAAAACGGTAAAACTACAAGCGAACTATGCTAAGATTCAGAATAACGTAGTTGTATTGTGATATTTTAATCGATAAAAAAAATAGACAATTTAATATATTTTAAGATTTATATGTATTAGTAGGCCGCGTAACCTCAACCCTTCGCTTAAGGCTCGCCACAAGCGGATTACCGTCATAACTCATTCCTACCGTCCAGAAAGCCTTAGGCTGAAACCAAAAGATGGTAAATATATTGCTAGATTTTTTTTCTTTCTGAAATGTTTCTCTTGTGTTATCTGGGCGGAAGGCATTAATAAACTGCAATATAAGTTTTGGAAGATTTACCTCGTGCGAAGTTTTAAAAGAATAAGAAAAAATTATAATTTGAGATCTCGTAAGATAGATATGGGCACATTTTAGCACTGGTATCCCATAGATACAGCCCACTGAGTTTCTCACCGGATCTTCTCAGTGGGTCGCGTTTCCGATCCGGTGGTAGATTCTGCGAAGCACTGCTCTTGCTAGGGTCAGTGTTAGCAACACTCCGATTTGAGCCCCGTGAGCTCACCTACACACATTAGGGTGAAGCTGAAATAGCCTCTCAAGACTATCAGCATAGGTAAGAAAAAGAAAAAAGCACTGGCACTACTGGCCTGGCCTCTTTCGTCAAAACTCTCACACAATTGCTAAAATGGTAAAAGATGATCAAAATATATTTATCACAGATTAGAATTTTGTTACCAACTGTTACATAGACAGATGTGCCACGATCACTCACC
This sequence comes from Bombyx mandarina, assembly GCF_003987935.1. The sequence continues at coordinate 978,740 of NW_021011568.1, read as the reverse complement.
AAAATAAATTACGTAAAAGACTACAGACCGACTCAGCGTTATTCGCTGCCTTCGATTCAATAGAAATAAATTCTCTTCAATTATTATGAAACCGTCCCGGGCCCAATACACTCGGTCCATTTCAGCTGGGAACTGCCAAAGGTTTTATTGATTACATGTACCGTGTTCCACTTTTATTTTGGCCCTAAAAGCGTATAAAACGAAATGTTTTAGTAAAAGGTTTGCTTGCCCTTTGATTGTTTGCGATACGTTATCCAGGGAGTTTTGTGGGTGAGCCCTCACGTCTTTAAGATTTGACGTTGCTTGTTGTGGCTTATGGACAAACGTAAAATGATGTATGGAATCTATCTATCTATATGTATAAAAATGAATTGCTGTTCGTTAGTCTCGCTAAACCTCGAGAACGGCTGGACCGATTTGGCTAATTTTGGTCTTGAATTATTTCTGGAAGTCCAGGGAAGGTTTATAAGGTGAGAGAATATAAAAAAGCTCGGAATTATATAAAAACAAACAATTTTGTTTTTCCTTTGATGTATCCCCTTGATGTGTCTTTTATTTATCGACTGAGCCACTACGAAGTCTGCCGGGTCAGCTAGTTTTAAATATATTGCTTCGGGAATGTGTTCAATGTCTGTATTTAAAGCATGGTTATTCTTTTACTGTAACCTCTGAAGTATTATTATGAAAGCGCAGTGGATAGGTGTAGATACTTGTGAAATTTAAAATAATTATTAATACATACTTTTATGTGTGCTATTTTTCATTCGAAAACAGTAAACTAAGATTAATCATATCAAATCAGTCCAGCCGTTCTCGAGTTTTAGCAAGACTAACGAACAGCAATTCATTTTTATATATATCTATATATTAATACGTGAAGCAAAAACTTTGTATCCCTTTTTACGAAATTTGCGCGGACGGAGGAGTATGAAATTTTCCACACTTATAGAGAATATAGAGAAGAAGTGCACAATGCTAATATTTTTTTAAAATAATGCATAAAAGATACATTAAATCAATAAAGAAAACATTACACACACTACATACCATGTATTTGACGCACACACGCATGCATACTATTTATTGTCAAACTTTTGTTCTTGACGTCTGTTGTCAAATTGAGAATAGATTAAATATTGTTTGTCTTTATTAATATTTTTTTATAGTGTAGCCTTGGCGAAATTTGTGATTATAGAAGTATAAAATACAATCATAATAGTGTACAAACTTACAATTCCAATTAATTATAGTCGAATTTCGACTACTGCGGGACCTCTAGTATATATATAAATACGTGAAGCAAAAACTTTGTATCCCTTTTTACGAAAATTGCGCGGACGGAGGAGTATGAAATTTTCCACACTTATAGAGAATATAGAGAAGAAGTGCACAATGCTAATATTTTTTTAAAATAATGCATAAAAGATACATTAAATCAATAAAGAAAACATTACACACACTACATACCATGTATTTGACGCACACACGCATGCATACTATTTATTGTCAAACTTTTGTTCTTGACGTCGGTTGTCAAATTGAGAATAGATTAAATATTGTTTGTCTTTATTAATAATTTTTATAGTGTAGCCTTGGCGAAATTTGTGATTATAGAAGTATAAAATACAATCATAATAATGTACAAATTTACAATTCCAATTATAGTCGACTACTGCGGGACCTCTAGTATAGATTATTACGTAAGTTATAGACCTATTCAAATTTTTCTTCCGATTTTTTCTCATTACCTGTTCGACAACTAACAAAAGGCTCGTTTTGTGTGGCATCTTTAAGAACGGAACGAACAACGTAAAAATTTACGATGTTTATCTGCAACAAAAGATTGGACAAAAGATTGTCATTTACGGTACTATTCATAAAAATACTCCTAAACAATTGTCAAACTTGACAGCCGTCACGAAAACGAAAAGATTATGCGTCTTTTCTGCATCATTGCGTTTACAAAGGAACTGCTTTTCGATCTTAATATAAAGTCATAGAACTTATTTTCGAGTGCCTTTAACGTCTTGTTGTGTTAGGTGTTCCGCTATTTCTGAATAAACATCCTTTTGGAGTTTTGACGTCTAATTCAATCCGAGGACAGAATCCGCATTAGGACTTGTGTAAACAAATCCATTCAACCCGTTGCAAATTCAATTTCCTTCACAAATTTTTATATACGTGTAGGACAGATGAAGCAAATTTTTACTCTTAAATAAACACTGCTTAAAATTTGTTGTTCTCTTTTACAAATAAATTCAATTGAGTTCTGGATGGCCATTCACGTTCTAACCGTTTACTTGAGTACACTTATGATTGTTGCTGCGTTCTGACGCTTATGTTATTGCGATAAGGTTCAAATGAGCCGTTAAAATGTCGATGGCTTCGAAGCAGAACGTACAGTGTTATAACAGTGTTTTCATTATGTTTGTCTTTGAATATTTCGAACATGTGTTTGTCGAAAAAGTTATTGAGAACAGTAAGCACAGTTGACTATTTAAATTTCCTCTTAAGCCTATAAGCCATGTCTAGGCAATTCTTTTTGAAAGATCATTAATAATGCATGCCTCCGTATACAGATTTAGATTTTTCTTCATGATTTGTAAATATCGGAATCAGTACTAATGACACGAAATAGATTTAATACGATAGCTATTTGTTTTATTTTATTTGCCCGCGCATAATTTATGCCTACATATTACTTTATTTATCTACCGAAATTGCAGTATTGTACCGTCGGTAGCAATAACAGGTTGCTTTACTGTTCTCCTTACGTGGTGAGCTTTCCACTCATCATGGTGACATCAAAACTATTTGTCTTTGAAATAACTTCGCGACTTTCTTCAAGACTCTCGTGTGAAATGAGTTATTGCGTTACCCCCTCAAACACCGGTTCCCGTCTGCAAGTCACGATGTTCATATTTATTTTGAATTATGAACTAGGAAATTGACATGTAGGTACAATTATTGTTCACAAACTAACTACGACCTGTGCATAAAGCGTTAGCGGTGACCGTAATCGATTAGTTTCATGTTAACGTCCGTTGCTTAATGAGTAAGACTCCCGGCATATTATATTCAGTGAAGATACAACATCACCTCAAGCGCCGGTCACCGTCCTCGTCGAACCGAATGGCTCGAAGAGTAAATTAACCCATAGACACAGCCCACTGAGTTTCTCGCCGGATCTTCTCAGTGGGTCGCGTTTCCTATGCGGTGGTAGATTCTGCGAAGCACTGCTCTTACTAGGGCCAGTGTTAGCAACAATCTCGGTTTGAGCCCCGTAAGATCACCTACACGTCAAGGAGAGGCTGAAATAGCCTCTCGAGGCTATCGGCATGGGGAGGAGAAAAAAATAGGTTCTTAAGGCTCGGGGGCATGTACCAGGTTAATTAAAAAAAACGTACTTAATTTTTCAGGAAGAAGTTCAACCGTCAAAATATAATAGCGCGTCACTACGAAGTAATCATGGATTCCAGTTGACTTTATTTAGATTCTGCGAAGCACTACACTTGCTAGGGCTAGTGTTAGCAAATTCTCTCAGGTTGAGCCCGTGAGCTCACCTACCCGTCCGGGCGTAGCTGGAATAGCCCCATAGGCTACCAGTGAGAGAAAAAAAAAACCTCTAATTGGCGAAACACCAAATAGTTTGTAAGATAAATTGCCTATCTAAAAGAATTAATAAAACATTTCATCGTAAATCATGAATGACTTAGAAACCCATCATATGGGTTCACAAACCATACACTAGTAATTAAAGATAGTGGCTAAAACGTAAAATCGTATATGAATAATTACATAGTGTAAACATCAAAACAGGTTTTTACTTGTCATTTTTGTTAATAGTTTGTTTTTAAAGCCGCGCGAAACATGTATTCTCCCGTGAAAAACGATTATTACAATACAACAGCCGTTATTGCACGCTTTTACTGTAATTATATTGGTAATTGTTTTAAAACATGAGTAATTTCAAACGTTTGTATCAGTTAAGTACTAAATATTATATATGTAAATACATTTTACTACCGGTTTTCTGACAAACCTACATAATATGTATAATATACTTTTAAATATATACACATATAGATAGTAATCACCCAGACAAAGACTAAACAAACGTGTTCATCACACAACCTCTCAAATGGAACCTCTGGGTCTGCGGAGGGACTTCGGTTCCCTCTGTATTTTGTACCATGGGTAGTGCTCTGAGGAATCGATTGAGATAATACCATCATCTCGGTTTTACCATCGCACCGCCCGTCACCGGAGTAGAGTTCATCCATACTACCTGGAGCCACTGCGGTCATCCACAGTGCGTTTCCAGAGATCTTTTTTGCCACGTACCATCCGGCTTTGGAATGAGCTCCCCTTCACGTTGTTTCCCGAGCGCTATGACATGTCCTTGTGCAAACGAGGCTTGTGGAGAGTATTAAACGATAGGCAGCGGCTTGGCTCTGCCCCTGGCATTGCTGAAGTCCATGAGCGACTGTAACCACTCACCATCAGGTGGGCCGTATGCTCACTACTGTACCATCGAGTCAGTCAATCGATATATGTAAATCTTTATTTATAGTACTCGTAGCTCATTAAGTACGACCTCTAGTGCACGTAGGATTAGGCTTTGGACTGGCGATAGTGTGTATTCTAAGTCCAGACTTACTGGTGGTAGGACCTCTTGTGAGTCCGTATGGGTAGGTACCACCACTCTGCCTATTTCTGCCGTGAAGCAGTAATGCGTTTCGGTTTGAAGGGTGGGGCAGCCGTTGTAACTATACTTGAGACTTTACAACTTATATCTCAAGGTGGATGCCTATTTACGTTGTAGATGTCTATGGACTCCAGTAACTTCTTAACACTAGGTGGGCTGTGAGCTCGGCAACCTATCTAAGCAATAAAAAAAAAGACAAGTTGGTATGCTCTACCTATGTCTGGAATAGCAGTAGCTATGTATGTAATCAATCCACTTTGCCCAGACAGCCGCTTAACCGAGACTGCGCTTTTCCATCAATTAATTAAAAATAGGATTATGTGAAATGATGACTTCACAGCTAATTCCAATCACGACACATTTATTCAATAGCAACGAATGTTTGTCTTTTTAATTAAATAATTAAGGCCTTTTTAATTAATTGTCTCCGAAAGCGGTCGTGTTAATAACGTACCTAACAGCTCACTAGGAGGCTTATTGATACTGAGGACTCTTAAGCAGTTAATATAAAGAAGTAAATGTCATAACAGTCAAGAAATATCAAGAGAGGCAAACTCGGAGTCGGATAGTACGAGTTTAAAAAATTTGTTCCTTTTTTATTCACTGAGGTGTAGTAACACATAAAAATTGTAACTCAGATTCCGCTGCTTTGCGTTATGACATTGAACTCTTTTTTTTTCTTATTACTTAGAGGGGTAGATGAGCTCACAGCCCACCTGGTGTTAAGTGGTTACTGGAGCCCATGGACATCTACGACGTAAATGCACCACCCACCTAGAGATTTAAGTTCTAAGGTCTCAAGTATAGTTACAGCGGCTACCCCACCCTTCAAACCGAAACGCATTACTGCTTCGCGGCAGAAATAGTTAGGGTGGTTGTACCTACCCGCGCGGACTCACAATATGTCCTGCCACCAATAAATTCACTCACTCACTTCCTCACTTTGAGGCAGGGAGAATTCCAAGCCTTTCCATAAATTTAGGAAGAAATAAGTGTATTAAATTCCTGGAGCTTCGGTCTTCAATTTTTTTTTGTTGAAATTAAGCGATCGTGGGATCCACAATCTTAGGTTAAACAATAAAACTGGGTAATAAACTTAATGTCCACTACGTATTTATTATCGACGACGGGCAAAAAAATCCGCGGTCATACGTTGAAAACGGCCGACAATTAGAAACCGTGTAATTACAGCATTTGGCTTCAACGTTAGCAGTCAATCTTGGCTCGGCGGTGAGAGGCATGTTAAAATAATAGCTACATTTTATTGTGCAATTTACTTTTTAAATTTTGGTACGCAACGATTTAGCATACGCTTGACATAATTATCCATAAAAAAAATTTACCAAAATAAAAATGTTTTGCGTGCTAGTGCGTTTTAAGTCATAAACCAACATTTGAAGTTTATTTTAGAAAGCTTTTTAATTCAACTTTTATTGCTGCGGACGAATCACGGCTCATCAAATCTCACGTGGGTTGGATCGCACGGAAACAACGTCTTGACTATGGATGTCCAAATTAAGATTTTAGTTGCAAATAAAATCTCCATTTGATTGGGGGATAGGCTGTCATACCTTTGAAACCGGATAAGATTCGTTTACGACAGAAACTTGTAACGTAGATAAGTCGTCGTGTCTTGAAGGATAAGACACCTAGTGCATTCGTATCAAGCAATGCAACGGTGTTCAAATCCTGCAGGTACGTACCAATTTCTATAATGAAATACACACGTAGGTACTTAAAAAAGGTTCACTTTCACTGCTGACTTTTGAGGACTTTCCTCGAACCTCTACTTGATAAATCGGTGACTCAATGGTCCAGTAGTTAGCGCGCCTGACTGTTGCGTCGAGGTTCGTGGGTTCGATTCCCACATCGGCCAAATTTCGTGTGATGGACAGGTTTCTTTTTTGCTTATCTTGGTGTTCATTATCTATATCCACACGTATATGTGGTATGGTATGTATGGTATGTAACGCGTTTCGGTTTGAAGGGCGGGGCAGCCATTGCAACTATACTTGAGACCTTAGAACTTATATCTCAAGGTGGGTGGCGCATTTATGTTGTAGATGTCTATGGGCTCGAGTAACGACTTAACATCAGGTGGGCTGTGAGCTCGTACACCCATCTAAGCAATAAATAAAAAAGTATGTCTATCTCTGGTGCCCATAACACAGGGAATCCTAAATTGGGACCGGATGACCGTGCGTCATTGGTTCTCAGTTATTTGTATTGGTTGTTTTAAATAAATTCCATTTCGTTCACTACGCATAGTCAGTAGACCTAAACGTGTAAAAAAAAGCAACATTCCCGCCACATATCATCGTAGGAACTGGCACTTATGCGAGTAGTTTCTATCGTAAATCAAAGATATTAAACGGGATGGCGGAACCTCTTTCGAGTTCACATTATAAATCATGGAGGCGTAAAGAGACCTTGGATGCAAGCAACAGAGCCCCGAGGACATGCGGCGTACAATCAATTCCAAAACAAAAACACGAAATCTTTCAGATTTAACAAACATATATTATTATTGTGAATATAAATAAATGAATATAAATTTTAAAAAGTCGTTCAAGATCCTCTTCTGCACAATATCTAATAATATGTTATGGCCTATGTTTGTCTAGATTTTTTAAATTACATAGGTATTCTTAGTTCTACAGGCGAAGGTTTTTTGGGATAAGATTGACATTTATGTAGGTATGTATGTTTTACTTTATGTTTTATTTGTTTATGTTTTCTGTGTAATTGATAATTAAAAATTGATATAATTATCTATATATATAAAAATGAATTGCTGTTTGTTAGTCTCGCTAAAACTCGAGAACGGCTGGACCGATTTGACTAATTTTGGTCTTGAATTATTTGTCCACAGAATTAAATAAAAATAACAATTTTGTTTTTCCTTTGGTGTGTCGGACGGGTTCCTTTTGTTTCTTTTAAATTTATTTTATACAAAAGTTTGTCTTTTATTTATCGATTGAGGCAATACGAAATCTGCCGGGTCAGCTAGTTTTAAATAAAAACGCTCTAGGAGTGATTTTGTAGGTAGCAGTTTGACTGCGTTCCCGGCATTGCTGATGTCCATTGGTGACGGTAACCACTTGCTGTCAGGCGCATCGCGCGCCCGTCTTCCTTTAAAGACATAAAAAAAGAACAATGTGAACCTATTTAATTAAGTCATATCAGAACATCTGTATCAGCAGCACTCAAAACACAGACGAGCTTGCTTAGCTATATATAAAAAAAAAAACCATTATTAACCTGTCAACGTTTAGAACCTTTTTCATTAATTGCACTATAACGGCTAACAATGAAACGAATAACAAAACAATCGATTTTATACTATGCAATGATTTCAATCTCAAATCAAATCGTATCGATCGTAATGCTACTTTCACTACGCATCGGACGACATGAAATTGTTTATCCCAGTTTTGACCACAAACGGCTTCATTGACTCTCGCTTTCTTTTTGTAGATTGCTCTCGGTTTAAAGTCGAAGATCGGACGAGATATTTTTCAATCTATTAACTCACTTTCTACGTCACGTTTCTGTGTAAAGGCTACAGTGGAATGATTAGTTGCGGAAACATCAAAGATCTATTTTAAAATGTCATGTCAATGAGGATGTTGGCACGGTAAGGAAATCGCAAAGACCGTTAAATCAAACTAAATCAAACCTTCAATATTGTCTACTTTAGATCCGTCTCTTAAATATTCCATTAAGACTATTAACCGAATAAAAGATAGTTGTAAATGGGCATCGCATGGAAAATAAGCTGCATTCGTAAATGTACAAGTATTTGTAGAACAAATGAATTTGATACTTTCCCAGACACAGGCCCCCTTGTTAGGTTCATGACAAGATAAATCATGATAAGTTACTCGTTTTATAACACCGATTGGACGCTTTTATTCGGGAAGGACCCAAAATGCGGCCTAGTGAAAATAGGTTATGTTTATTATTTATTTAAGTATGCTACTGATATCAAAGTGGAGTTTAGGAATATACAATAAATGGCAAATTACTAAATTTGAAGCCACTGATTAATTATGTAAATTAATGTCTTACGAAACATTTACTTGCCATTTCACCAAATATTTAAAATTTGACAGAATCTAATGAAAGGCGAAGTATTAATTACCACACCTATTTGATTGGAAAAACTATATTCACCACCAAGTCGGCTGTCCAATTTCAAAACCTAGTATCTGACAAATTTAAAAAAAAGTGTGTTTTTGCATTTTTCGACCTTGTAGACCATTCTCCACATATTAGGATAGCAAAAACCCCCAAAAATTTGTAAAAAACGAAGTTACACAAAGTCGGAAACCTAGTATCTACAGTAAAGGTTTTCAAAATGCAAAAATTACAAGATTAGAACATAGTATATAACATCAACCATTTTAAAAACC
>NW_021011568.1:738625-968829 GCF_003987935.1 Bombyx mandarina | reverse complement strand
TTGTTGCTTAGTTCTTTGGTTGAAGTAATATTTGTAAATGGGTGCCGTAATATGTTTTATAGGAATGATTTTGAATCTCCGTATTCCGAGTTGGATTTTCTTATTAAAAAACACAATCCCTTGATCATGCCAACCTTAAAAAATATTCCAAGAGGCATTAACGAAAGTAAAAAGGAAGGCATAGTAACAACTTTATTTAGCTTATGCCAATGAACAGAAGTTTTGGAGAAGAAGTTTTGGCAAAGTGTACCGATTAATAATAATCCAGTTAATTTAGTTTCTAGTGGACAATTATTAATAACCGAATAATTTATTTTTATTTGACTGTTTTCAAATATTTTGAGTGATTATTTTTTGATTTTTTACTGTGAACAAATAGTGTTTGGTTTCCGATTATGTGTTTTTTTTTCTTTTTCAATAAAACTGCTTATTTCTGCCCATATTTATGTTGTTTTATTCTGTTTTTTCTTACTATGTTTATAAAATTGCATTTAGTTCCTACTCAGTAAATTCAGACCTAAATGAAAACAAAGCAAGTGATCTTACTAAGTCTATTAATTTGCGTTTATCCCCACTCATTATATTTTAGAACTAGATGAAAACAAAGCAAGTGATCTTACTAGGTTTTGAAATTGTCATACTCAAAAAGTTTGATCTAAGAAAACAATCTTTTTATTAGTAACTGCTCCTCTACGTACATCTTTTGTGATAGATGCATGAAATCTACTTTTTTATAAAGCCTGTTATGTACCTCAAATTTTGCAATCACTCTCAAGAAGGTACGACTAATATTATTGAAACGGCACGCTGTCAAAGATATGAAATTGTTTTTCGGCTCTCCTGTAAAATTTAGTTTTATGCAGATACTGGGTTTTGATATTTCACAGCCGAAGTGGTGTGCTCGACCGTCTTCAAATACCATAAGTTAAATTGAGAAATTCACATTTGCGCATTGAACTTTACATAATTTCGTACAACAATTCCTTCGATTGTTGACAATTAAAGCAAATTTTGCTTTTTGCTTACAACAAACAAAAATGCATTCCAATAATGCTTTCATGATTCACTCTAGTTTAACGCCGTTCAATACAAAAAACAAGTCACAATAGAAGTGCCTAAAAACAGGCTTGTTATTACAACAAAACGAACGTCGCATTTTTGTTTTTTTTTGTCGTAAACTTATTTTGTGTTCCTTGATCTGATGGACGTTTAGTTTTCATTGCAAAACTGGACACGGATTAAATTAGTTATGCCCAGTTTTTGGGTGGTTTTTGTCTGGTATTTGCTTTTCTAAAACCCGGGAACAGTCATAAAAAGATTTTTAGAAGTACAAAAACTTTGATTGCATACTGTTTTTAGACTGTTACCACAGCACAATATGACCGGCATAACGTAAACTGCGATAATGATGACTCAATTGTAATATACTGCTTCGGACTTTTTCAATCAAAGCGTTCGATTTATTCGCGGCAGAAATAAGTAGATATTGGCAAACCATACGACCTTTCAATATGCTCTAATGTAAGTTATTAGGCAAATTAATAAGTGCTTGTATAATAGAATTTATAAAACAATGTTATTCTTATATCACGAAGTTATTTTATGAAGATCATTTTAAAAGTGTAACTATCGCTGCTCGTATGCTCGCATCTAGTGGTATCTTTGAACGAATATTGATACTTATTGGAAATCCAAAACTAATTGTGAAAATTACTGAGGATGCAAAAGGAATTAACTTCATTAATTGAATTCCAGAATTTTACAAAAACCGCCATTACTTATGTACTTAATAACTAATCTTGATCGTCATATTATTTTAAGAAAAGGCTTACAATTGTTGTTACATCACGAACTCGTTTATTAAAACAATGACGCAACAGCAAGAGGCATTCAAAGACTTTTCCGAGAATAACTCTTCATTCGGATCTAGATAAATTGGTTTTGCTTGTCCCGAACGTAACTTGTTCATTAACGTTTAAATAAATTCATTAATAAGCCTCGCAAGAGACAAGCAGTCAACGCGGGGATCTATAAATCAAATAGTGAGGGAGTGTCAAAGACAAAAGGACGATAGCATACCACTCTGAAACTACACACGGGCCCAAAGTTAGAAGAATTCATATCCAATATACTGAAAAGAAAGATGTATGTAATAAGCACCTATTTTTAAGAATAGCGATATAGTGGAATTGTGCCTTTATACTTAGATAATTGTGTACTTGTCAATTGTTATTTTTCTCTAAATCATAGAGATGTATTTTTAAGATCCTTCTCCATTGCACTAATTAGCGCTTTGAAAACCAACGCCCGCCCCATTTAATACTATCTTTTAATTCTAGATTTTTCAACCGTGTTTATTAACCACATTCCATTGATTATGTAGATGATCCCAAACTGAAAAATTATATCAAAGACCAAACTGCTAAACGAACTAATAGTAAGTGTGTCACAAATTTCACTCCATTTCCAAAGCGAGTTCTCACAAAGATCTTTCTTCACATTCGATGGCACGCACATTAATCTAGGTAACGGTCTAACATCATGTACCAACGCCTTCACATGTTCTACGCCTATTGTTGCATCTCAATACATAATGTTGCCTGACATCTTTATAGTCTTTTTATAATAATCATTTATTTATATGCCGTCATTACAACCTGAGTTTTGACCTCGAGCTGTTATTAAATTTAAAACGTTTCCGATTGTAATTTTTTTGTGATTTAATATATGTACATACTTACTTTCATGACATTTTACATCGTAGGACGGTACTGTTTTAGTCTCTTTATTTACTAACTAGCGGCCCGCTCCGGCTCCGCTCGGGTCTTTAACAAAAATTTCAACGATACTTGATGTTGTTTTATTTTTTTTAATAAAAGAACACCTATTGCGGCATATAACCTATGTCACTCGGGAATAGTGCAGCTTCCAAACAGTGAAACAATTTTTTAAATCGGTTCAGTAACTTCGGAGCCTATTCAATACAAACAAACAAACAAATCTTTCCTCTTTATAATATTATTAGTATAGATATTTTTCATATTCCTATCAATTTTATAAAAATAAAATACTATGACAAAATATATGCAGTAAAGTTGTGAATACCTTATTGTAGAAGTGCCCTTAAAATTAAACTACTAAAAATTCGATTCGTGATAAGATGAACTAGCTGCTTTTCTATCAAACCATTGGTATCAGATTTTAAAAGAAACAGTCATCGAAGTCTATAAAAATGCCTTAGATATTCTTAACCAAATAATCCGACTACAAATATTGGTGTCACATTTCGTGTTTGGCATAGAGCGGTACGAGAAAGATATTTTTCATACATTTTTGATAGCTTCCGCACACACACACACACACACGTACGCCCGAAGAAAATCACCTTTAACCGTAAACTGATTCCGTAGAAAGGTCGTTAAAGAAGGCAATGTACCGCGGCGGCTTCCGACCGATTTATCACCGCCGGTGTGAGAGCCGACGTCATCTATCCTAAGAGATATGTATCTACGTTCGCATCTCGTTTTTCCTTCAGAACGACACTTCCACGTGTTTTCCTTGAACGCAACATTGAGCATCGTCTGCTTCGACATCTTTTAGTACAATATAACTGAGTTGATATTGTTTCTGTTCATTGTGATATTGTGTTTACTAGGGACCTTATTGTTTTTAGTAATTTATGTATTGTTTAAAATTATTTCTTTTTTTTTTTTGCATCACATTTTAAGACTATGCTATACTGATGCGTTTATTAACAACACGTTCCAAACGATAAGTTTTGTAACATAACTGAAATATTCGCCAATTGAAATTATTAACTAATAGGCGTGCACAGCACTATTGTTAGGAAGAGGTAAAATCTCAATTAAAATTTCTATGGTACACCGCAACATACCTGCTATATTTTTATATTTTCCAGAATTTCTGTAAATTAAACGGTTGTCTGGAAGAGGTCGCTTTTAGCGATAAGACCGCCTATTGTACAAATGTATTTGCTTTTTGACTGTTTTTTTGAATGTAAATTGTGTTTTGGTGTGCAACAAAGTGTATTCTCTCTCTCTCTCTCACTCTCTAAAAATTCCTTTCAAATCACTAACAAAAGAAAATTGACTGACAAAAAATCAATAGTCGGAAAATTCAGCCTTTCAGTGAAGTGCCGCAAATTTCACTACAATAACTTTTAATTGCACGTCGCAGCTTCCGAGCTGGGTGTACGCTTCATCAATTTTAAGCAGCGCCTCATATTGCAGCGGGGCTCGCTTCAAAGGCTTCCAGCTTTTTACTAATGCTTTCAGAGGCTTAATTAACATCTACTTTAGTGAATAGCGAGGGTACGTAATTCGAGCAAGAGCCGGTGTATGTGAATCTGGTGTTAAAACGATTTGCCATTATGTTATAGAGGAATAACTTTTTTTTTTTAAAACAATCACGCCACATTAACTGATCCCGTGATAAGTTCGTAAAGAACTTGTGTTACAAGTACCAGATAACGGAAATAAATGTAAGATTTTTATTACACACATACATATATTTAATATACATCCATAACCCTGGAAAAGACATTTATATTTATCATACAAATATCTTCCCTTGGCGGGATTTGAACCCGCGACCCCCGTATGTAGTGACCATGTCACTTACCACTACACCAGACGGCCGTTAAACTTTATATATATTGCTAAACGAAATATTTTAAATTAGACTCAAATTAAATCCTAATCCACAAGTGCAATTACTTTTTTGAATCCATAAGTTAGTTGCATCTCTAATCCTATTTCTTATATTGAGCAGTCAATGTTATCCAATTGTGGAATAAAACCGTAAGTTCTACTAAATTCTATAGTTGTGCATCATTCAATCCAATTTGATGGGTTAGATATATTTAGATTCCAGACTTCAATCTGATGACTCAAACTGGCTTTCTAGTATTCAGTTTCTTCAATTCAGCTGAGTCGGGAGTTCACCAACCCATAAATATAATTTAATATAAAAATCCGTACCAATCGCTAAGGGGTCACAATACGCCTTCTTACTATCCAAAAAAGGATCGGCGGAGTCGGATAGAAAATCAACCTATCTTTAGTATCTCGAAAGGACCAATCTTATATTTAATTTCTTTTAAGTCCTTCTCTCTTGTTAGGGGAGTGGTGCAATAGTGATTCTCATCTTCTAAATGATACTCCACTGCTTTCACGATCCGTTCTTGTTTCAGGTGTATCTGGTCTCGGCATCGCCTTGTTTCGTGATTGTCAATCGAAATATCGTTTTTATTTTGTGATTTTATGAGTACTACCTGTAGGGCTAGTTGTAATCTGTATAGTTTTAATGCGGATAATAGATGAACGGTAACAGTAACGAACAAATTGTTTCATTAAGTCTGAGACCGTGCGCTGAGCTCTTATTTCACGTGATGTAAGAGGCTAAATTCTCACGACGCTCACACGCGATCCCGAAGCAAATTCTTGGCTCGGGTACTATCCAACGAAGATTTAGGGTTCATTTTAGTGGCCGTGAGTTATTCACTCAAGAACATCTGGGCTGCACCGTTTTAGATTTAAATTTAGTTACTCCTGCACCGAATTGGAAACTTGAGTTTTTTCCCACAAAAATGAGGTATCGTATTTTCCTGGTTCGCAAACTACATTTGTCATTTTTATTTTTGTGTATTTTAAATCGTATATTTCACATTAACATTAAGCTATGTTATAATCAACAAATAAATATTTACATAATCGACTTTTCAACACAAAAACCAGTTTCACATAATTGGTTCGGTGAATGATGTTGTGTTTGTTAAAATTAAATAGGCTTAGCAGATATTATAATTAAGTATAAGACGTGTTTTGAAGAAATATTACAAATCGGGTCATAAATTTCACAGGTGCAAGCCTTTGAAGTTTTTAGTGGGTTAAGAGGGCATCTCCCGCTTCTCTTTTCCGTATATTTCTATTTTTTTTTATGGCAGATGCGCATATTGACGTCACTGTTCAATATAACATGTCGGGATTGAATATAAAAACACTTATAACTTTCTCATTCAAATTTCTGAACAAATTATGATAACTATTATTGATCGACTGTATTTAAGAAACACACGGATAATCAAACATTTATTCTCGTTCACTACTTCAAAGTGCTACAAACCTTGTCGTCATTATGAAACATGAATTCCTGTAAATCGAGACACGAATAGTCTGCGGTTCCACTAATAAAATGAAAACATCAAAGACGCGTTCCAGTTGGACCTACTGAAACTTAGTTTCACAAACGTCACTGTTTTTTAGTTCGATTTGCCGCTTGCGATTAATTAAAAAGTCAAAAGTACTCGTATTGTGATAGCTTGAATAGGTCTTAATGAATTTCTATTATACGAATTCGGTCGTGGACGGGAAGAGAAGTAATTGGCGGAAAGTCAGGATCGGTGACCGCGGCGCGTTTCAGAGACTGCACCAATTTTACGTTTATTGTTTCAATAATTGCTCGAGGGAAATTCGCTCAATCGATTCCTCTTGAACTTTGTCTTTGAATCGAGCTGACTGTATTATTACGAACAAGTTTTTAATTAAAATGTAATTTATTGGATCGTATCTTTTGAGTTTTAACCCAATTTTGTTTCAAAGTGAAATGAATGGTAATAACGTGCTGGTTGTATATAAGACTATCCCTCTGCCTACATCTAAAGTGAACAGCAAATTTGATTCGGTCTGAAATTATGTCTCAAGGAATTGATGGAGGTATTTATGTCATTGTCTCTGGGCTTTGAAAATTGTTTATTACCAAACGGATTACAGATTATCTAGGCTATTTTAAATAAAATAGAACGGCTTAAGTTCCTCGACAATTTCAGTGATAAGGTTTCGGAATGAAGCTCTTTCAATATCTGGATAACGTCTCACCGAATTCTATTCAGTGATTCCTAAATCTTTCAAGTCACGTTTTAGTTTCATAAATACAGATGAGGGATGACATAACGGAACATCAAATATTTTATGACAAACGATTCATAATACGCAACTAATATTATTTTCATACAAATAAGAATTACGTTTATAGTAGAATCTATAAATTGCCGAACTCTCAGTCAGATAAGGATGATAATCAATTCCAATGATTATTTATTCTGTTCTTATCTAAAATGTATATATATTTTTTAAGAGACAAATCGTAAACTATGACCTTCACTTATAAATCTCTTTACGAAAAAAATACGTTGAACCGTCAGTGGACTAATCTAAGAGAAACTTTATCGTTACGTTGACTAATGTGCCTGTATGCGTTTCAAGATTGTTGTGCCGCTTAACTCGATTGCTGTACGATCAGAAAACTCGAAAACTAAACGTGACCGATAAATAGAGCCAACTTAACACCGAGTCGCGTTCAATCGTAATTTTAATACATTTCATTTGACATCTTAAAATTTCCCTCAGTACGGAGATTAAGGACACCCACGTGTGTTATCAATAATCCATTAGGCGTACTTCAAACAATGAACTATCTTATCGTGGGGCCTCGTATCGAACTAGAATGATGAATGGTACTGGACGTGTATTAGAAAACGTCAATAAATAAAAAGTTTTATATCTTCGTGCCCATCTCGAAAGCTTCGTAACTCGAGATCCAAGTTAGTATGTGTATAGTTCGCTTCACAAGTGGAATGGACAGTTAAGCTGGCCCATTAGATCTGAGATGAGATATGTTAGCATCTTATTAGATTAAGTCCGTCTAATTAAAACACTTTTTAAGTGCTCTGTTTGTTTGTACTAATTAAAATTGATATGTAGTACACGTGCTTATTTCGAAATTATTGTTTGTTTATTTTTACAGTTAGAGCCAAGTCACGGTTGAATTTAAATATGCTGCGTGTTTTACGTCAAACTGGATCGATTTAGATCTTTTATTTGCATTTGCACAACATCACACGATATTATGTTATGTATACATATATTAAGATAAAGAGACAACGAAAATTTCAATGTTTTTAGAATTTTTCATCCAAACTAAAAAGTACAAGGAATAAAATGTACAAAAAACTAAGAGTAGATGCCCAGAAAACTGTAAAAATATTTAAAAAAAATATATTTGTATGTAAATAGAAACACTTTACGCAATTTTCACTGCAGTAAGACGTTCGTAAATTGAAACATTGCACGCTGATTGCACGTTTATAAAATGCATCGTGGCATAATAGAAGTCATGAAGGAGAATTCACGATGAGAACTGAAGTGAATTCCGCAAAAATCGTTTAAATAATGTTTTGGTAATTGAATCGTTCCTTTGCGTAAGTCTATTGTCTCTAAAGGAGCATACCTTGAAGGTGAAAAAATAAATGAGGATGAATAAGTAACATTTTGTTTATTATTTATATTTTCATGGCATTTTCTTGACAGAGACAGTAGCTTAGATTTTTAGATTTGTTTTGTGGCCTAAAGGATAAGACGGTGCATTCGTATGTAGCGATGCACCGGTGTTCGAATCCCGTAGGCGAGTACCAATTTTTCTAATGAAATACGTACTTAACAAATGTTCACGATGCGAATGCGTTTCGGTTCGAAGGGTGGGGTAGCCGTTGTAACTATACTGAGACCTTAGAACTTATATCTCAAGGTGAGTGGCGCATTTACATTGTAGATGTCTATGGGCTGCAGTAACCCCTTAACACCAGGTGGGCTGTGAGCTCATCCAACCATCGAAGCAAAAAAAAAATAAAGTAAAACGCAATAAATGTATTACATTTGATTCGACTATACGAGATTATACGAGAATATAGTCTTAAAAACTAAAGGACAATTAAATAGTAAGCCGAAATCAAATTATAATGAAGTTTTTATCCTAGACAATATAACATCTTTAAATTTTACAGGTAATGTTTCATTGTTGCACATTTGTTTCGTTATTGTAGATGACATTAAATGTAAAAATTGGGTAAAGTAAATCAAATTAGTCCAATTTCCAACATAAATAGACACAAGAACGGAAACAGGATATTCTTTCGTTTTAAAAATTAAAACCGATGAAGTTCGTTCTTTTGGATTAATTTAATAAAAACATTCAATGGAATAACGTATGCCGATTATCACGAAAGGGACCTTAATGAGCTTTAGAACCGGTAGCAGTAAGCGACTATATCAGTGGATATGTTTTAGTAGGATGGCCATGATTTCGGATTTGCCTTAAATTATATTTGAAATTTTGATTATTTTTGTCAAGATAACCACAAAGCAGTGGTTATATAGTACAGTAATATAGTGCAGTGGTGATTTGCATATTTTAATTTTACATATATAATTTTTATTTTGATACTAACTTAATTTTGAGTGGGACAATTTGACCATACGATGGGACTCCGGAATACCGCTCGGCGCGTTTGTGACTTTTAAAGCGGTCTAAAACATCTCAATTAATAGAAGTATATAAGTACAGTTGTACAGTAATGCAGTTGTGTTCAGAAGTACTTGACCGTTGCTGTTACCCGTGGCCCCAATTACTATGCCGAAATATATAACAATATAACTCTTTTTTTTCTCAGAGCCATTTGTTATAAAATTTAACGAAACAAATAAATAACTCACTAAACCAGCCCTATTAATAATTTTAGAATTTAAATGGAAAATCAATTTTAAACGTCATAGTAATTTCTCAAAATGACTTTAGAAATTTATAATTTAAAACAATTAAGTTGAGTACTGATTTTAAGCTATTGCATAGCTTCTATCGCGGGCCTTGAGCGCGGCGACTGAATCAAGAAATTCTGTAACGAAAATAACCTGACACCCCCACTACGCCTATTATGTAGATCGCGTTCAACACATTCACAGGTTGCGCTGGTGTAGTGTTTGTGAATAAACGCGCGGCGTGACGTCGCACTGCATGAGCAGCATAAAAAGTCTGCCCATCTGTCTCTCACGCGGTCTAGCTTATGAGTGTGAAGGGGACAGTTAATGTTTGCTTTTGTTAATGTTTATGAATATAGCGTGGTCTTATTTTTATTATTGTTTTAATATTAAATTATTATTGTCTAATTGCAATTGCATAAGTTGATAAAAAATGCTTTGCAATAGCTTTACCGCGGCAGTCCTCGAGTGCCAAACGTCTTTTTTTATTTAATAACAGTATGGTCACAGCAGTGATACACTCAAGTTTAACGTTGCTTTTGCTACTGCTCGCTCGATTCACTTCAACAAACTCGTTGCTCGGTTGTCATTTGTTCAATCATCGCATGACGCTTTGGATTGTTTATTTTATAACATAGAACGGTTGACATAATGATTAAAATCATTGTTCGTTTTGTGGTCCATTGTATTTGATTTTAGACAGTATGAAAATGTTCTGATGTTTCATGGTTACTTCTCGGCCTTTTGGCTATGATCAAAGTGTAGTTTTATGTTGGTAACCACAGATAAAGAGTGCATGATAGTAATCAATAGAAACTTTATTACTATTTTATAAGATATCAATAAATTATTTGAAAATTTAATGTTTGTTTATAATTGTGAGCTCCTCTTTCGATTATCTTTCTTATTGCTTAGATGGGTGAACGATCTCACAGCCCACCTGGTTACTAGAGCCCATAGACATCTACAACGAATGCGCCACCCATCTTGAGATATAAGTTCTAAGGTTTCAGTATAGTTACAATGGTTGCCCCACCCTTCAAACCGAAACGCTTCACGACAGAAGTAGGCGGGGTGGTGGTACCTACCCGTGCGGACTGACAAGAGGTTCTACCACCAGTCTTCAAGGATTGTGTGTAGGGCCCTACCCACATAATGACTTCCCGGCACTTTCGTCCAAGCGTCCGATCCCCCCGATGTCAGAACCATTGGTCGCCCTTTAACGTGGTAAAAAAAATATCCCGCTACATTACGATGTGACGTCATTACGCTATGACAATCTGTTTGTACATCGTGGAAATTTTACGAGAGTCAGGTACTGTTATGTACTTAATAATAAAAAAACGTCCAACAATCGATTTTCGAAAACATTTCGTTCCGCGATTGTAACCAGCCAACCGGATCGCTGAAGTGAATTAATATTAAACATTTATAAATTATATTTTATCCAGTTTTTTTTCTTCTAATTAACCGTATACTTAAGTCAACGTTTACACAAAATAAACCGTGAACTAAAAAATTCACGCTTAATCTGTACATCCTTTAGATTGGATTAATTAAAAATACATTGAACCTAATGTTATTTTTACTGTTATAATATTATAGCTGTTAATTTATGTTTTTTTTTATTTATTATCTTAGGTTTTTTTATTATAAACACAGCGTTTATCTGAAGTGCGAATTTCGTGTGTGAGAATATTTGTGTTATTAAGTTCCGTAAACTTCCGTCACCATCTTACCGTGACAAATGGCTGACGTTTCTTAATTTGCTAATTGTGTGAGTACCGTTAGTTAGAATTGTTTGATTTTGAAGTTTGAAAGACCAATATATAGTTAGCCAAAGTTCCTAGGACAAGACTAAATGGTGTGCAGTACTTAAACTTAATAGTATTATTATCGATTGAGATCTGTATGAAGAATGGTCCTATTTAAAGATGTGTGGTATGTCGTTAAGATTTTATCCTTTCAACGTAACTAATCTGTCCTAAGGCCAGGCTATAGTCACAATAGGTAGGGTTGAATAATGGGACATTTTTTGTTTGACAATCTTTGGGGTTCCGCTCGCGTGAGAATGAAATTTTCGATAGATAAAGCAGTGTATGTAGAAAATAGTAATATCTTCGTTTCTTAAATGTTTCTAAAAGATTTAAAAATGGCAATGCAGAAAGGTATTGCGCAATAAATATTAAGGACTCAGTGAATCGGCAAATTTTTGCTTGTTTGTGATTCCTATAGCGTTAAGTGTCTGAACTGTTACAGTGAGTTATCAAATATGTATTAAAGACATCTAATCTAAGACATGAAAATGTATGTTCCTGTGTAGGACGTTCTTCGGTTTTCGTGATTCGCAAACATAATCAATACTACTTTTACAGTTTGATCTCGCATTTTCTATTGTCGCTATGTTATTTTTGACATTTCCAATACTTAACAGTTTTCATGGTTACGGACCACTAAGGTGTTATTCGTCAACATTTGAATAATCTTCTTTGGCACAGTAAAGGACATTTTGCTAAAATAATTAGAAAATCCATGAGTTCAAATTTTATTTTTAATACTACACGATATGTTTTTGTGATTCATGTGTTAATATGTTTGGTAATTGACATGCATTCGTGGCGCATTAATTGACATACATAAAAGTTACAACGGGATGTAGTCGGTCGAGTTTCATTGGTATCTTATAAAGAATAATATTGACGGGTGAAAAGCTATTTAGTTTAGGCGAAATTTCGCTTGATACGGAACATTTATCTTTGTAATTAACGGTGCCTTTTATTAGGTATTAGCATCAACTGTTCGATGTTTTTAATTGAAAATCAATTAAGCTTACTCTTATCAAATAGCTGAAGAAGTTTTTTTGTTATGACATATTTTCCAAATTTTAAACTTTAAATGGCTCTCCTGTACAGTTATAAAAATGTTGTTTAGACGAACAAGCGACTGTACATATTATGTAACATATTATGTTCTATTATACAATAAAATAAAACTTCAAAAAAATTATAATTTCTAAATACTACTGAACCTTAAACAGAATGCCTTTGTCGCACTTGACAGCCATTATTTAAAACCTCAAGGGACACGAAACTCTCGTCTCTATGATGGATCGATCCGCTGTTTCCAGGATAAAAAAATACTGTCACAGTAAGTGGATGTCTTTGATACGTCTCCCGTGCGTTTATTGGTAAGTATTTCTGGGATTTGATGTACACAATATTTTCATTATACACTTTCTCTAGGGCTTCAACATACTTTGTATCTAAATTGTTTATTTTTATTTATCAAAGTACTGTTTGACGTGTTCTGTAAGACTTACTTTCATAACTTACGAATTCGTATTGTATCTTGGGATTTTGAAAATTGTGAATTACTGCTGTACCCCTGTCATACAGCATTTATAATAAATTGTGACTCAACTAGTGAAGGCTCTTTAAATATTTTGGATAAAAATCATTACCATTTAAAATCATATGATACTGATACACTATATATAAAAGGTTAATCATTGTAAACAAATTGACAACATACCTCGCTTGTTTATGTATCACATACATACATACCACTGAAGATCGGTGTACTTACATCAAACTAGCCCACCGTACGATCGTAGCTAATTTAAGTGGCATTGTGAACCTCACAAGAGGTGAGTTTGAATAAGATTATCACGAAGCTAAAACTCGTTGGGAGTCATTGGTCATAAATCATAACCCATAAAACGAGACTGACAATGGTCTCTCTCTAACCTAGCTTCCAATCTATAATTTTGATAAACTAAATTAGACCCTAAATCCTGTCAAAGAAAGTTCGATCTCGACTCAAGACAACAATGTAACTGATGAAGGCAGTGAGGTATAGTCGAAATGACAGGCGAACTTAATATTCCGTTTGATCGGACCAATTGTTAGTATTGTGTTTACCGAAGATTTTAGAAATCGAAAAAAGTGACTTAATAAGTACAAGAGAGATCTAGGGTTGGAGGACAAGCATTAATCATATTGAACGTCAGTTCTTTTCGGTTAATCCGGCTGATTTTAAATGCGTGATCAATAGGATATTGTTTGTAATGAGGTGAGCGCCTGTGTGGTAAACGCTTTTTGCGCTCGTGGCCGTCTGACTTGTGAATGACGGCTACTTTTTTTGTGAGAAATATTTTGATAGCTGTTATTCTGTTATCTTGATTGGTCTTGATGGAAATAATTTACGTTTGAAAAAAGTTTTGTGCGATTTCGTAAGGTGTTTTCTTTCGTTGTTGAGGTAAATTGCTTTTTCGAATAGGAATTTTTATTTGTTGAATGTATCGCTTTTAATAACTTAGTTTAGTAGGTAGGTAGTGCTTCCTTAAAATGTTATATTTTTCGTAAATTTTTGAAACAAAATATGTTATAAAAGAAAAGTTTAGTAATTTTTTAATTTCATAGCTTAAAGAGCCCTATTAAATATGATATTATGCTAGTACAATATATTATATAATTTTACGCAGCGAGAATGTTAGTACCATTTTGCACTGTATGCTTGGTACCAATGCCTTGTATTTGAACAATCCATTTTGTCAGAATAGTCAATAGTCTATGGACTCAATATATAATAACAGTGAATGAATAATAATGCATATATGTTTATTTGATAGATAAATATGTATCATGAATGTTATCGACAGCAAAACATTATTTTTTGCAATCAAATCATTTATTTACTCGGAACAGTAAAGTTTAGATTATTGCCAAAATTATAATAAAATATAGTCCATACATTAAATCATTTATTTACTCGGAACAGTAAAGTTTATATTATTGCCAAAATTATAATAAAATATATTCCATACATTACGCGGGGTAGCGTGTAACATTTAATAGATTGAATTTAACAAAATTATATCAACCCAAAACCACATAAATTGACGTCATGGACAACAATCAAATACTGCGTATCACGAATACAATGCACTATCAACCGATGTCTGATAACGTAGCCATCTTCGAACGCGTCTTTTTATTCCTCCTACATTCCGTCCCAAATTGGAATCCATGTACGTTATTGTGGCCAAGGGAATTAGATCCGATGCATTCAAAACTCAGACTACTCCTATTGAGATCTCTCGGAAGGGAACCGAATCTGATAAGGTAGATCGTTGATAGGGACCCTTTTTCTTTGCGCGACACTTTTGTCATTACAAAGGGGCTGTTTGGCCTCAAATGTGGCATCTGAATGGGCTTGCAATAACGCGTCCCGACCCCGGCGTTCGCATCCCGCAGATCAACCGTAGATATGCACTCTCCAAAGATTTATTAATCTCTCTTGTACATTGGAACAATGAACGCTTTTGGTAGGCACCTGGCACTTTTTTCCCGTCCGCATAAGTATACTCGAGTAGTGTATTCAGTTTTTTGCTTGTCGCTTGAGTGGGGTAAGCGGTGCGGAGAGCCTTTGCGGTTAGTTGGAGTGCTGCCGTCAGCTTCGTCTAAATTACTTGCATATTGTTAAAAAATATAGTATAAAACGAAATTATAATATATTCGTAGTTCATATTATTATGTGTATCTTTAGTTATTTTTTGGAACGAAGTTCCTTATGGGACGATGCGGAGGGGTATCCTAACCGGCAAAAAACGTCCGTAACGTAAGATTTTTATTAGCAATGCACACAGTGTACGACTTAGCTTTGTAATAGCGTACAAAAAATAAAATATTTTTATTATATATTTTTTATAAATCATTGTGAATGAAATAAAGTTTATAACTTTGTAAAGTAGTTTATTTATTTATTTTTATCAATAAAAAAATCATAATAAAAAATGTATACACGAATAATTATCTTCTTATTATAATAATTATCTTATACCTCGAATAGAACTTAAAATTAATATTAATTCTATAATAAGGAACTTCGTTCCTATCCGGTGTCCCACGACATCACACATCTTTTTTTATTAATTTTTTTATAGCCCTTGTAGGCAGACGAGCATACGGCCACCTGATGGTGAGCGGCTACCGTCGCCCATGGACTTCAGCAATGCAAGGGGCTGAGCTAAGCCGCTGCCTATCTCTTAATACTCTCCACAAGCCTCGTTTGAAGAAAGACATGTCATAGCGTTCGGAAAACACCATGGAAGGGAGCTCATTCCATAGCCGGATGGTACGTGGCAAAAAAATACCTCTGGAAACGCAATGTGGATGACTGCAGTGGCTCCAGGTAGTACGGGTGAACTCTACTCTGGTGGCGGGCGGTGCGATGGTAAAAACGAGATGATGGTATCAATATATGGTATCAATATTTAATTTTTGAACTATGGAAGAAATTGTTTAAAATTTTCGCCGTGGATTTGTTACGCAGATAAAATTACTAAGCGCATAGTGGGTGGTGTCACTGTCTATTTACTCTATTAATACATTATAACTTTTTACAATTAAAAAGTTTTTGGGCCGTGTTTTATCAAAGAAAGATCACATTGCATCACCGGTCTGGGTCGCTTATTAATTTTCTTCAAATAATACATTCAGCCCTACCAAAAGTAATTTCCGAGTCGTCTGATCAAGTTACGCGTTTAATTTGTCTAGATCGCGTGCTATGGGACAGGTACAATAAATAATGTTTTTTATCTCGACAAACTGTTTGCTAGAGGCAGAAATTCTTACACGTCCATTCGCTGAACCGTGTCTTTTTACTTTTATTTGATTCATTAATGTTGTTAACTTTAAATATGAAAGCGTGGGGAACCGATTATGTGATAAAATCGTATGAAGTAGGTTTTTTTATTTGCTACTTCTTTTTTATATCATTCATCATTATTACGTGACTTTTACCCAACTATATCTTCTATTACCTTCAAGAGAATTTGTTTAAAAAAAACCACTTACAATTAAATAACAAAAACAATTCTATAGAAAAGTCGTTGGGGGTTTGTGGCGATTTGACAATAGTAGTTTTATACAAAATATCATAAACGTCTCAATGTCTCCATTATAATATGTAACCAAAGTCAACATGTGGCTATAAACTGCAATGGATAGCTTATAAAGCACAATAGCGACATCAGCTGCTCCTATTGTAGATCCTATATAGATAAGATACCCGCATTTTGGCAAATATCTCACCGCGGGAAGCCGTCACAATATTTTTGTCTGCGAGTGTATCTGTTCAATTCAACATTAGAGATTTTTGTTTGATGTCATCAGAAATAACGACTCTAAAAAAGTTTGATCGAAAAAAAAATATTTAGTAAATAAAATTGTTCATTGTGTCTTTAAACTCATTTTTATTGACAGAAACGAATAAATTCAATATTTAAATAGTATGTTCAAGTTATTGAAAGGTTTTGGTGATAAATATTGATAATGTAAGTTGTTTTAAAATTTGCATTTAACACTGAAATTAAAAAATTGGGACGTGTTGGTGATGAGGTTATAACATTTGGTAATGAAGATAAATAAGTAAAGATAATAAAGTACCTATAATATAAAAATATTCAAGTGTTTTTTTAATTAATTTTAAAACCGTATCGTCATTATCTGCACATAAAAACTAAAGGATACACGTTTTGTATTTCATATGAAAACACATCCGGAATCTAATGTTGAATAGTTGAATTACAAATGAATCATTTTTTCTTCTCAAACAACATATACAGTTTTGGTTCGCGAACCAAAACTATAAATAACGTAAACTTTTATGTTTTGATCACTCCTCTTGTTCCCATATCTTACAAAAGGGAACTTGAAATTCACTTGAAAAAATTCGTTTTATACCTCAAATCCTCATCTTTTGTGTAATATAAAACCGTCCTTTCTAAATTTATTGTTGTTAAATGATATGATGTCTTTATGCCGTGGTTCCATTGTGTGACACTTATCTGATCGTATCCCTGCATTTCTCGTAATATTTTGAATGTTCGTTGCAACTTCTTCTATTTTTTAATTTGGACATTGTCTGTGTTCAAACTGACTTTGATTTATGAACTATTGGTCTCAAAAGTTTAGTCCTTCATAGTGATACCAATGATTTTTAGTTAAAACATCATAGTATGGATTGACTTTTAAGGTTTGATTGACTTTTTTCATTCATTCATGAGACTTCACTCAGTCCTAAGGTCGTTAGTTGATCAAACAATATATTAGAAGATATAGTTGAAGCTCGAAAAAACATGAAATAATTTTTACTTCAAATGTTAGACAAAACATTGCTGACTGAAATAATAGAGCCGTATCTAAAACTTTTGATATACATAATATTTGAGAGCCGAACAATATCCAACTGCGTAGGGAAGCAGCGAGTGATATGTGTAGTCTTGTATTTTTTAGTCTCAATTAAATCTATTGAGGATTTTCGGATTTACAATTTATCGTGATTGATTTCACAATAGAGTTGATTACGACTAACCTGATATTGTAATGAACATCCGTTGCGGGCAAATAAAAAATATAATTAGAAAAACGATTTTCTATTTTTTTTATTAAATTGTTCTTTAATCAATAGTAATAATAAGTTGATAGCAGCTTTCTCGCTGTTGAACATAATCCTAAATTCTGAGGCTGCGTTTAAAATTTTGTAGCATATCCAGCTTGATATATGAGCTTGTAGTCTAAGGGTATTGTATCACGATGGTCTCACCCTTAAAACCACAACACGTGACTACTTCGTGGTAAAAATAGACAAAATAGCCTACAAAATACCTACCCGGGCGAGCCTTATAATATTTGATATTTAAATAGAGCTTGAAGAACATATATTCTTGAACTCCTGAATGATGCAGTGAATGCGTCTTTAAAAGTATAGGTACATTATGGAATTATTTAAATGTTTTCTGCCTTTTCATTGGCACACGTTACACTCATTGGTGATAGGGTTTCTTGTAAGGGTAGGTATCACCACCCCACGTATTTTTGCCGTGAAGCAGTAACACGTTTCGGTCTGTAGGGTGGGGCACCCATTGTCCTATAAAAACTCAGACTTAGAACTCTGGTCTTAAGCTGGGTGGCGGCACATACGTTGTTGCTGTGGGCTCTAGTAAGCACTTGTCACCAGGTGGAATTAAAAAAAAGCCATTTTGGAAATTCTAAGTGAAATATATTCAATTTCTACAACTATTCTAAATACGAGTAAAACAAAGGATACACGCTTTGCGGATGATAATCACTACATATTATAATTGTATAAAACAAAGTCGCTTTCTCTGTCCCTATATCCCTATGTACGATTAAATCTTTAAAACTACACAACGGATTTTGATGCGGTTTTTTTTAATAGATAGAGTGATTGAAGAGGATGGTTTATAATTTTGTAAATTTTATAAAATTATATTTTATAATATATATATTTTATAAATTAGTTTATAATAACATCCATTAAATAGTGGAAAAATCAATAATAAATTACAGTTTCCGAAGCGAAGCGAGGGCGGGTCGCTAGTAACTATAATACATTGTCTCGTAACAAGTTTGTAAGCATCTCAAATTTAGTTAGCAAAGAAAATGACTGCGTTAAAATAGCTTTTGTTTGTGGTCAGCGCGAACCTCTCGATTAGTATTCTGCGGTCGAAGCGTTGTCGTTGCTTTACGGATCCACTGTTTCCAATACGGATTTAATTTTTTAACCCATCTACTGCTGAATGACTTTTTTGTGGTTCCGCGTCCCGTCGCAGTATCTGAATGTGTGGCGGTTTTGTTTTTCAGAGCCGTTGTTCTTTTTGTTTTTTACGAACCTTTCAAGCTGTTTCGAGCTAGAGTGATGCGGATTAAAGGATAAACTTTTCACTTAAGCATTTAGTGCAATTACTTTAATTCGTTGTATTGTTTACTCATTTCACTGCCTGTGTGCTAAATTAGGAAACATTCAACGAAACCAAGTTAAGATTTTGGTTACCGGATATATAGGTATATTATAGTGTTCAAATAGATAGAGCTGGACCACTAAATGAGTTTGATAATGGTGTCGATTTCTATAGAGCGCACTAACGAACACCGGCGCCGTAGTTCGATGGTTAGGGTCAAAGTTTGTCTTCAAAATCCAGAGTACGTAAGAGCGTAAGGAACATTAAGTTTTTATTTTTTTTTATTGCTTATATTGTTGGACGAGATCACAGCCCATCTGGTGTTAAGTGGTTACAGGAGCTCATGGACATCTACAACGTAAATGCGCCATCCACTTTCAGATATAAGTTCTAAGGTCTCAGTATAGTTACAGTTAAGTCCCAGCTTCATTTTACACAATACTAATGGAGTCGCCAAACGGCAGCACTAACACAAAGGCTTACTAAGTCTAAAATCTCTCGCTCCATGACCGCAGCCTAAACTTTGCTAAAACGAATACAAAATCCTTTAAGAATCCCGTACAATTGGCACAGCTTCCCACACTACTTATTGATACGGCCCAAGTCCTCGATAATCTTTAGTCTATTTTTTAAATTTAATATATTTTGAAATGGCACGGCTTAAAAATGATCTTTAAAATATGAGTTCAATGATATTTCAATTATTTAATATTCGGTCTCCCACTGCATTAGTCATCCATAGCAGATGCGCGAAATGCCTGGTAACAACAGCACTCTAGTATAAAGAATGCCACCTTCTATTTCGGAGAGATAACCTCTTGTAAGTCCGCACGGGTAGGCACCACCACCCTGCCTATTTCTGCCGTGAAGCAGTAATGCGTTTCGGTTTGAAGGGCGAGGCAGCCGTTGTAACTATACTGAGACCTTAAAACTCATATCTCAAAATGGGAGGCGGCTTTTACGTTGTAGATGTCTATGGGTTCCGATAACCACTTAACACCAGGTAAGCTGAGAGCTCATCCACGCATATATGCAATAAATAAAAAGATAATCTATTAATCGTATCTACTGAAATTACAGCTGTCGTACTATCAAACTCGGAACGCACGCAGTGTGATGGCACCTAGCCGTGAGCTTATGCCATAATAATAATAATATAATAATTACTGTAATAGTACTCGACAGAATAGAGCCTAGAAATCATTCCAGTTTATAAGCAGTAATTATATGTATATTGGGTTTCTCTGGTACAATGATAATTCGAACGTTTTGGAAACGACAAATGTAATAGTCGTATCAGAATCTCACGGGATCCTGATGAAGTAGGGCAATTACAAAAATGTTATCTAGTACGATTTATACAAGAAATAAAACGCGGTCCGCTCTTGTATTGAACGTGCATTTAAATTCATTTAAACGTAATGAAAGATTTTAATGAAAATAGTGTTACAGTTCAGAACTTATGCAGTCGATTCACTAGAACAACAAATACATATTTGACTATTTCACGTAAACGCTTCAAAGATCCACATGGATTTGTTCTAGGAAAAAAAACAGCGTTTTAATTTTAAAATAAATAAATAATAGTGATAAAGTAGCGGTATAATTTATAGTTTGTATTAAGTGTGAATAATAAATGTTGACGATTTTTTTGGCAATGTAATTTTTTTATTTAAAACGATAAATTTACTGAAAGATAATGATGGTAAAAGCATTACGAATATACTTTTAAATAATTATAGTATAGTAGCAATGGATATTAGTTTAAATAACAAAAAAAGATGCACACAATGGATGAAGTAGTGTGAGCGAGACAGCCAGATATGGTAGCGACCGGGCATTTGCTGATGTCCATTCGTGACAATGGCCACTCAACGTCTGGTGGACAAGTCAGAGGTCAGCTTTAACGGCAAACAAATTGAAGCACAGGAAGATTGGTTGTGTAAACTGTAGCACTGTTTCTTTGTCACCTTTTATTTTACAAATGACGTTGATGCAGTTTTTTAACGAAAGCCTTAACAGTGTTTATGGTTGCATAATTTTTTATATACGCAATAAGACATAAAAAGTAATTTATAATCACTATGACAGTATGCTGATTTTATTTACGTCTTAATATTAATGAATGCATTGTTTCTCATACATGGCATACAACTGTTAGTTTCATTATGAACTTAACTGACTGCATCATTGATGAACTGTACGAATATTGTATGGAAACGAAACACCCAAGAATATCGTCCAAAACCAATCTGGTAATTAAGTCCAAAGCTTTTAATGCCATCGATGGAAATTAATGAGAACCGGTCAGGATTTCGGTACTAAGCTATCTTACTTTATATGTCTTAAAACCGGGAGCAGTTTCAAGTGAGCTTATCTACTTAATATGTGGAATTTTAGCTGCCGATTGAAAAAAGTGTAATTTAGATCTTGTAGGAGCTTTATCGGAAAGAATCGATTATGGATAATCACATGCGTTTGAAATGCATCGATTTATGTTGTATGTATGGTCATGTATGGTGTATTGTAGTCCACTTTTTTTTTATTGCTTAGATGGGTGGACGAGCTCAAAGCCCACCTGGTGTTAAGTGGTCACTGGAGCCCATAGACGTCTACAACGTAGATGCGCCACCCACCTTGAGATATATAAGTTCTAAGGTCTCAAGTATAGTTACAACGTCTGCCCCACCCTTCAAACCGAAACGCATTACTGCTTCACGGCAGAAATAGGCAGGATGGTGGTACCAACCCGTGCGGACTCACAACAGGTTCTACCACCAGTAATTACGCAAATTATAATTTTGCGGATTTTATTTTTATTAAACAATGTTATTCCTTCACCGTGAAAGTCAAACGTGAACATTTGTTGAGTACGTATTTCATTAGAAAAATTTGTACCCGCCTGGGATTTGAACACCAGTGCATAGCTCAACAAGAATGCATTGGACGTCTTATCCTTTAGGCCACGACGACTTTAGACCACGACGACACGGATACCTCAAGTATGATTATAATTGCAATGGACTTGCTCTTCTGCTCATCTAAAGAAGAAGTAAGTTTGTTTTTGTTTTAACGATCCTAGACCTATTTTGCGATTGACTTTAATCATTCAAATTTTAAAACTTACTTAAACAAAACGTAATTTTATAATTCACGCTTATTTAACAAACAATAATAAATTGAATTTCTTAAATATATTAATGATTTTTCTATAGCGTTATGATTGTCTTAATGTAAACAATACGTCAGTTAGCCCACACTTCGCGTACGACTAAGAGTCAGGACGTATCACGAATTTCCATAATCGTTACTGTCTTGCTAATGTTCAATGTTTCAACGTAGCTTAATTTTGTTTCAAACATCGGTCATGACCGTGACCGGAACAAAGCTAGGCTTGCCGCTCATAAAGACATTGCTGACACTGATTTAGACCTTAGACTCGTCGAAATAGAGGTGATAGGTATTAATTTTGGAGTCATAGAGTTCGTTGTTACCGGCGAAATGTATGCATTTGAATAATGTAAACCTGTCTCGGTAGAGGCTCGAGATGACTTGACATAATACTGTATCAGGATTGTACTGTATGAGTAGATTTTGATGGTGATAGCCTAGTTGAGTATAGAGAAGCGGAATCATTATTTTATTAACGAAATTATGACAGTGCACTGATACATAGTATATATTTGTCTGCTGAAGAATAAAGATGTAAACAATTTGTTGATATTAAACCGATTATATATGATCGATATAATATATCTAACTAATTCTATTGCTGAATTCAGTATTTTAATACTGAAATAAGTTCATATATTAAACATGCAAAAAATGTTTTTTTTTTAGCTTAAAGTGCCATATAATAGCACCATATTAATAGTGCCACTTAAACTCTTCCAGGAGATGTCGTAAAAGGTGAATAAGAGATTCACCGAAGAATGAGCACCAATGTTCTATGAAATACATCGTGCTGGTATTGCAAACCAGCATTCACTGATAGGTTGCACCATCCTGCCTATTTCTGCTGAAAATTTGTTGTGGGTTTCTATTTTGACGATTAGAAAGCAACTATACCATACCCATCCCATAAGTCTCCAACTTCATGTCTCTTAGTGAATAGCGGCATTACGTATGAACGCCACAATCTATTTATACAGTTGGGTTGTCTTATCCATAAGGCATATGCGTAACAAAAAAAAAAACAAATCCTCAAAAATTTTACACTTCCAAAACTTTATTTCCTTATAAATTAATGGTCCGGTATTTTTGTCCGTATCCATACTAATCATACCTTAGAATCGTATATGGTCTCCGGGAGCGCTAGCAGCAAATTATTCCTCCCACATACTTGTGTAAGTGCACCTGAATCAATCAAAACATACATTCGTTCCGCCTCTTATTCGTATGTTATGCATTATGCCCATTGATTTCGTTTTACGAACAGTGAAAATGGTCGTAAAGTTTGAAGAATTGTCGTTTTTATTTAGTGAAAAACACGTTCTACATTGTAATAATCCATTTCAATAAATCGTTAGATAAAATCTGCAGTATTTTACGAGCAGACAAACGCTTTAACACTTTTGTGGTCCAATTAATGTTGCTGGGAACGCCGAGAAAGTCGAGCGTTCCGGTTTAAATTGTGTCACACAGCTGAGATACAAATGATAATTAGATCGTATGTCTTGAAGATTTCGGACGTCTTGTGAGCCCACTGAGTTTCTCGCCAGATCTTCCCAGTGGGTCGCGTTTCCGATCCGATGGTAGATTCTGCGAAGCACGGCTCTTGCTAGGGTTCGTGTTAGCAACGTCATCTGGTTTGAGCCCCGTGAGCTCACCTACTAATTTGGAGAATTTAGAATAACCCCTCGAGGTTACTAGAATAGGTAGGAAAAATAAAAAGTCTTGTGCTGTCTCTAAACCCCGGTAGCCACTTAACACCAGGTCAGAGGTAAGATCTTCCACACATTCCAATAATAAAAAGCGATACTTATATAATTTATTAAGATGTATTAATTCATTGTTAAGATGTGTTCAAGTTCCGTATGTTATGAGTATCAGAGAATGACAAGCGTACTTATATACGTTTAAATATATACATAATTATATAGAGTTAATGAACACCCAGACAAATAGCAAACAAACATGTTTATCACACGAATGTTTGACCGATGTGGGAATCGAACCAACGACCCTCGGCTCAACAGTCAGGAGAGTTAAATACTGCACTACCGAGTCAGTCAATTATGATATCATTGATGATAGAAAAACAATGTGTAGTAAAAATGAAACCATATGAGCTTGCATGAATAGGTTCCACATTCTTGTCTATGTTTTTAAGTATACACAAGTATGTCATCAAGCAATCATGCGTTCAAATACAAAGGAAAAGATAACTGTTATTCTCATAAAATTGGAACCTCGAACATGTTTCGGTGTGGGCAGTGGCATACACGTTCTGCTATAAATAGGCTCTGTATTAACATCGGGTGGGTCGAGAGCATATAGCATATAGTCATATAGCAAGAAACCCTCTGACAACAAGGAGAGACTCATCGTGACGGGTAAAGTGGAAGACGATCCAGAGGTCGGAGCCGGAAGAAGATGGAGTGACCAAGTGTCCGAGCATCTGGACATGAGACTGAGCCACGCACTTCACTTTGCCACTGACCGACAAAAGTGGCTACAAATTATAAAAAAAAGGTCAAGGGCGGGCGCATCACGATGCTGAGCAATGAGCGATCGACTGAAGGAGGAGGAGGAGGAGGGTCGAGAGCTCGTACATTAACAAAATAAACTAAGCTATTCATTGCATTTCATACTGTTAAAGAGGATGGACATATGAGGTCACGAGGTTAAATGACCATAGACTAGGGGGCTTTACAATCTGGATGTTGGCAGCTACTTTAATACACGCGGTCGTTGACTCAACTGCTGTAAAATCCAAGATTATGAAATATAATGTAAAATTAATAACCCAAAAAATAACATGAAAAAACTCCGACACTGAATATATGAATTCGGAGGAGCCCGCGAAACTAGTTTGACAGTTGTGAACCAAAGTCGGACCGAATTTATTTTGCGCAGTCAAAACTTGGTCGAGATTCGTGAAATTGTGAAGTTTGCCCATACGTAATGCGACGTTGAAAGATTTGGGTCTGAGTGCTTCAGCATTTTATTTGGTACCGAAGTTCTAGGTAAAAACGTTTCATGAAATTATATTATTTTTACAAGGCTAACCCCAGGTCACAAATTTATACGATCAAATATGTAATTAAATTTTCTTTAGCGTTCGTCAACCGATTAATATGAACTAAGTACCCAATTATATTAGTACATGACACGGCCCTGTATAACTTGGTTAAAATGCGCAATAGTTTCAGCCACTTTGAAACACAAGGTATTTATTAGCAACCAATCAACAGCACAACCTTACCGTCTATAAATATTAAGGATGATCATAGATATAACCAAAAATGCTTGTCCCAACTATTAAATAATCCACATGACTCTAGGCACCCAGACCGAAAAAAAAATACACCAAACGTATATGTTAAAATATGTCAATACCCTGAAATAATATTTTTTTGTTTTAGCAAAAGACTGATATACCTCTTCTCTGTGTCTCAATTGTGGATTTGTATAAGCTTCTGGGCCACACAAAAATATATATAAATACCATTCACATTAAGAAAGTTCTCGTGTGAAATGTTAAATAAAATTAAAGATGAAAGGAGAATGTCGTTACCGTACGAACTTAACGTGTTGACGTTTTTGACAATTTTTATTTACGTGTACAAGAAATGTTTTGATTGTAATATGAAAAAAACCCATGGGAAGAAATGGGGTGGTTCTAACGAACATTCTAAGCCATAACTACAACTATACCGCACAACAAAAAGGTTTTTTTAACATTTAATACGAAGTGAAGAATATTAAATCATAACTCATAAAATTTATCGACGATTTATTGAATATAACTTGACTTGAACCCGCCAAAATATAATTTGCGTAATTACTGGTGGTAGGACCTCGGACTTTCGGTTTGAAGGGTGGGGCAGCCGTTGTAACTATACTGAGACCTTAGAACTTCTATCTCAAGGTGTGTGGCGCATTTACGTTGTAGATGTCTATGGGTTCCAGTAACCACTTAACACCAGGTGGGCTGTGAGCTCGTCCACACATCTAGACAATAAAAAAAAAGAAAATTAAAAAAAATCTTACCTTTACTAAACGCATGGACTTTCTTTAAACCGTTCAACAAATATGTAATGGTCACAATCTGATGTAAATTGACTGGTTCAGAAATGTCGTTCGAAATTAAATATAGATCTAAGATATCCGAGACTATAAACTCATAACTTGTATATATAACCATAAGTTCAAATTATAAATTACGGTAAATTCATTAAACTTGTCGACTTTTATGAAACTTGACTCACGGATGCGATCTCCGCAAACGTTTTCTTTTATTTAAATTCCTGTATCTGACTTTAGACACCACTTATAGCAAATAAGATGTCAACACGAGATCATCCCCAGCAGTTCAATACTTGTTATATTGTTTGTAGATTGGATCGTATTGTCTCATCGATTGCTCCTATTTATAAGTGAACATCGTCATTCTCATATGTGTGGTTTAAATTATAAGCGACTGGTTCAATAACCATAAAAAAAAGTTTTTTTGTGAAAAAGTGTTGTAATGGCTCAAATTTGGTGGAATATTTTTTATTACTAGCGGTAGGATGTATTTAATTTTATTACTTCACACTAGGTGGACTATGAGGTCGTCCAAACATCTAAGCAAAAAAAGTAATTGGAATAGTTCTGTCGTTTATTTCATATCCTCTAATATCAACGAGCTTAAAACGTATCTTTTTTTTTTTCATTGTCCTTGTATGCAGAAAACATACGGTCCACCTGATAGTGAGTGGCTACTGTTGCCCAGGGGCTTCAGCAATGCCAGAGGCAGAGTCAAACCGCTGCCTAGTTTTAAATAGTTTCTGGCGATAAATGGCTACTGGTGTCCGTAGACTACACAGTGTGCATGTCGTCAAACTCTTGAGCCCTGATATCAATTTTTTATTCTTATAGTATACCAGTAGTTTTTCAAACAGGAACGCATGACTGTTTTGCAACATAAATAGGTAGGGTAGTTATATATGGGTGCAAACGCCACTATTGGCAATAATTAACATTATAATATATAGCTTAGTTTATTCTATGTTAATATTTATTTATTATCAGCAAGATGAAACTGTTATTGTACTTTAATTAATATTTAACAGACACTGTTTTGATGTAATAATAATGTTCAGAATATGATTATTGTTTATATTAATGTTTAAAAACACAAATGACTGTATAAATAAGTAATATTAATTAACGCCGACATAATATACTTATCTGTAAATAATCGAAAATCGCTATCTTCTTATAGCTTATACAACTAGAATAACAAAACTCGTGTAATTGTGTGTCTATGACTGCGTAACATGTGAGTATTCGACACATGGTAGACAAGGGGTGGGTCCTCAAGATTTGTAGGTGACAACTGAAATAAAGAATGTCACTGATAGTGTGCAGAGCTAAGAATGTAGTTTAATTGTAGACGAGGCATTTTTGACTACATATTATGTTTTAATAATTTTTTTCTAACTACCCACTTTGACACATTGTCATTGAGAACTGGCAGAAGCATCTCAAAAATCGAAGATCGTCGACTGGTAGTGGGTAGGTCGTCGTCGTTAGGTAGCCTTACTGTGTACGCGTTTGAAGGGTAGGGCAAACTGAGACTTAGAATTTTCATGTTCCAAGGCGGGTAGCGGATTAACGTTGTTGATACCAATGGGCTACCAATGGATTAACTATTTATCATTAGATGGACCGTGTGCTCTTTCATCTAGCCATGCAATTAATAAGAATATATACCTATACGTGAAGCAAAAACTTTGTACCTTTTTACGAAAATTGCGCAGACGGAGGAGTATGAAATTTCCCATACTTATAGAGAATGTAGAGAAGGAGTGCAAAACACTAATTAATATCTTTCTAAAGTTATGCATAAAAATACATTAAATCAATAAATAAATACAATAACACACACTACCACGTATTTGACACACACGTATATGACGGCGTTAACGATATTTATGTTATATAGCACGAGCAATAGGAGTGACTCACACAAGCCAGGTGCGCCGGCCGTGTCGTTCGACTCATAAACAACAGGTACATCAGAAGTGAGATCAGGACTCTACTCTCACTGGCGTGACGTGTTTGAACATGTTCGAAGTACAGCAAAAAAACATGATGCAGATCAGAATACTAGTAGTGGTATGCCACAAGAGCGTCAATGCAGCATACGTAAGTCGTGTAATAACGTCTCTGTTACCTCGATGGAAGATCTGAGCCACGAAGAAATCGTCACATCTTACGTTCTGGCTCATGTTGCCCAGTTGACTCTCGACTTATCACATGGCATTTAAACACGTAACAAGCTATTGCAAGAAATTAAGGCAAGTGCAAATCTCAAGTGAAACTTCGATCGCAATAATGGATCTGTCATGACGAGTGGGTAGTTCCGACACGAATCGTTTTTAAGCCAATGACTACTGCTAGAGTTACATGGCACTAGTACAGTAAACCAGGACATGAGACTGTGAATTGTCGCTGAAATTTTAGAATNACATTCGTTGGACTGCGCTTGCCTGGTGCACTTACTATATCCTTGTTACGTTGTGTGATTCAGTGACTGTTGTACGTACTGGTTAAAGTTGGACAAGTGTTAAAGTGAATTGTTAAGATAACATATTGTTGATTAAATCAGGAACCAAAAAGTGACATCGTTTTACTTGGTGTTCAACAAGATAATATCTACCCTCAAGCCTACATATACATATATCTTTTGTTTATTGTTAAAGTCTGTGGTCAAATTCAGAATAGATTAATATTGTTTATCTTTAATTTTATTTGTATATAGCGTAGTCTTGGCGAAATCTGTGATTGTAGAAGTATAATAGTCTTTGACTATAGAACCTTATTAAGGATCAAACTTATACCTAGGGACCAATAGTATGTATAATTTTTTTATATTAGATAGAACATATTTTTTTATCTCAAGCCACATTTCACTCTTAACCGGTCTGTGTGCAGCGCGTTACACAAGGAGCACATGAAAAAAACAAACTAAACACACTTAATAGAATTAATTATTCAATTAGGAATGCTGCTAGAATTCTGTCAGTACAATTCAATCTGAGTGTAATCTAATCTCCGATCTAATCGAAACATCTTAAACAAGATACGCGGCACCTACAGTTACTCACAAACGCTCCTTGTAATCTTATAAATATGTAACAGAACTTCTGTTGGCTGAAGTTACAAATGAATTTTCTGCACATAGCACATTTATTTTAACAAAATTTACATAGCAACTTAGTACATAATGTCACTCGTGTAAGCTCTTATCTGCGTAGGTGGATTGACGGGCTTACTATGTGTGACCTGGCGTCGACCGACTACTTCACGTAAAGTCAACAACGACAAACTCGTAAAGGCCACACCTCTATCTTTTATTGGTATTCAAGATAGCAATTGCGGGAACAGTTAGGTAGAAATTAAATTTGAAGAGCGAAGCGGTGTGACGTTACGAAGAAGTAGTGACGCGTGGATAGTGAGGTCATACCGGTCACCGTCCTCGTCGAACCCGTCACTTGCGACGAAAGGACACAGCCCACTGAGTTTCTTGCCGGATCTTCTCAGTGGGTCGCGTTTCCGATCCGGTGGTAGACTCTGCGAAGCACTGCTCTTGCTAGGGCCAATGCTAGCAAAACTCCGGTTTGAGCCTCGTGAGCTCACCTCCATGTTAGGGCGAAACTGAAATAGCCTCTCAAGGCTATCAGCATAGGTAGGAAGAAAAAAAAAAGAGGTCATATTCTTTGCCGGCACCACTCTTAGCAGAGTGGTCTTATTCATCGCTTCAGGTGTTGGTGGTATGGTTCACAACACGCTGCTACTCATCTGTGATGGCGACCCTCCTCGTGCATTCATGTGGTGATGATGAGCCGTGTTGATCTGGGGTCAAGTACATAAATATTTTCATTAGTAGCTGGATATTCTCTCAAAATTACCACATTACCTGAGCAGACATATTTTTATAGGTCAATGTTTTACCAATAACAATTGTTAGAAATAGAAACATCTCGTTATATTCAATCGTATCTTATCTCTTAGATATATTGTCTTTGTTCGCTCGCCAACTTTGTTCCGACTTCTGATTAATACGTAGGGACGATTACTGACTTGAAAAAGTGTTCCTAAAAATTATTCCTTAGTATTCTTACGTAAAAACAAATATTGTTTGATTCAGTTTTATTCAACTTAACTGTAAGAACTAAGTATTAAAGTTTTTAAAAAGTTTTTTTTATTGTTTTTTTATTGCTTAGATGGGTTTTTTACAGCAGAAATAGGAAGAAAGAAGCAAGTGAAATTCCAGTGCACATAGCTAGCAGTAAAATTAAAGAGGAAAAATAAGGAAAGAGAAAGTTATCGCAAAGAGGTTTTTGCTACAAT
Organism: Bombyx mandarina; assembly: GCF_003987935.1. The sequence continues at coordinate 937,887 of NW_021011568.1, read as the reverse complement.
GTATGAACTTAGGAATGCGGTCCAAACGAGATTTGTGTTGCACATATGACAAAAAGAGTTACTGTAATTATGTCCTAGCTTGCCACCCGCTTAATAGATGCTAAAACCAAACTTGCTGATGCTTTTATAGTTTAGCATACAGTAAAACTAAATGGGCCAGACCTAATCAAGTGCTATTAGTATTCCGTAATATTGCTCGATAGGCTCACGTTTGTTTTTCTCACGTCCAGATACACGGCCGGTTTGTTCTACAGATTAGGACAGATTTTATTTGATCCGTGCTTGATGTGGGCGTATTACAGTTCTTTTTTAGTTTTCTTGTGGATCAAAAACGGTGATTACAAAATTTCGGATCTTCTGTTTCTTTATGACATATTTTAATAGTGAATTGATTGTGCCTTTGTTCAGATTTTTCGATTAGAATTTTAGATAGTTTTATCATTGTAACTGAATGGTTTCTTTGTTTGTAGTCGTGCTTATAATGTCACAAGTCGCAGGTACATATTTTTTGCCTTTTTCATATCCAAACTTTATTGATCTTTTTTTGAAATTAAATTATGTTAAATAAAAACCTTTTGTGAAGAGCGAGTCTTTGATTGTATAGATAGAAAACGAATGAAAGACGAAAGACTGTCGACAGTTTTTTGGCCACCTCAGTATTTTAGATATCTTCATTTATTGGATAAGGAACTGGCGAAGAAGACCCAAGAAGATTACGTGTAAGAGGTCTGCTTGCGTCTTAAAAGATAGCATCCAGGTGGTCAACTGTCCTGTGATCGCCTACATTGTAAATAGTAAGCCTTAGAGCAAATATGAAGATAGAACTAGTAAAGTCAATTCCAAAAAGGTGGGGTATTATAAATAGTAAAAAGATTATATAATGCGTAGTTTGGGATGGCGAGGTCATCTATTGACATCTCAGATTTTTTGATTATACTTATTATAATTCCGCACATAAACTTATCAAATAAGCTGCCACAAAACAAAACCTCGCCAATTTCTTTGAACTGATGAATTTATCAGTATTTCAAGACTAGGCAGGAAGTCTATCAAAGAAAGCGGCTTACCTGTGTCGAGGCAATTTCGCCGTCCACTGGTTCCATGTAAAGGGAACAGTAAGTCTGATAAGTCTTTGAACGGACTCTTTGGTGCTATTGGACAGTTGCTTCGACATTGTATAAGACTGTATATGGGAGAAGCGATTTCAAATTTATCTTTGGAAGTTGATTCCTAAGTATAATATAAATAACGGTTTTTTGATAACCGTGAAAATGAATTACTTCTCTATTACTCACATCAATAATAATTACAGAATTTTTAGAATTGGTAGTTTTCTATACTTAGATTAGTGGACGAGCTCATAGTTCACCTGGTCTGAACTGTTTACCGAAGGCCATAGACATCAACAACATAAATGCCGCAACCCAACATGAGACATGAGTTCTAAGTCTCAGTTTTATAGTACCTACAACAAATATCCGTACTCTTCAAATCGAAACGCGTTACTGCTTCAGGGCAGAAATAGGTAAAGCGGTGGTACCTACCCGTGCGGGCTCACAGTGCGTTCCACCACCAGAAGAAAATATATAAATAATACTCCAGAATTATTAAGATTTAAAAAACAACAATAATGGTGTAGTCAATGCTTCGAATGCAATCCACAAAAAAAGCTTCCTAATGTCATTTACACTCTAAATGCCACAATAATTACTAATTTAAGTAAAGACAAATCGAGCATGGCCTATCAAAGTAAATATTTTCTGGCATCAAACAAATATTTAGTCAGTGTTAGGTAGCAGGTCTGTGGTGCACCAACACAAACATCATTTAAATCACAGATGGCACCGAATTTAGTGATTACAATACTCACTGCTACCATGACATTTGAGAGTCAATTCGGTGTTGATTTTAGATTTGATTTGTGTTACTGTCCTTTATGTATATACTCGACCTTTGTTCTTTGAGCATTTCGAATGTAACTGCGTATTGGTATGTGAAGTAAAATCTTTTGTTTTATTCTGAAGGTCATTGAACTTATCAATATATCTGACTCAATCCCGTAACAATATGATTTCCGTCTTAGCGATCAACTCGCTCTTTTACACGTTATTTAAATACTGTTATTTGATATCACATTGGTATTGTTAGTATACAGTTGGCATCCCAAAAATTCCTATATTAATTTCTATAGCAACTATTAAATATGAATTTTTAAGTCAAATTCAAATCAAATTATCAATTCAAATTATTTGTTTGAAAGCTACTTACTTAAATTTTCATATAAGTTTTACACAAAAAAAAAAGATATGGTTGTGATTTGAAGCAAAATTAAATTTACCCACGATATATAAACAACAGAACTGAGATCTTAAAAAAGAAAAAGAAAATTTTTTTATAGAAAAGTTTTAACTGAACACGGAGCGTTAAAGATCACAATATGAATACCTATCTACCTAGCTACCTTAAAATATGAGACGAATATATTGATTGTATCGCATAAAATCTTTCAAACTTTACGGCATTTGTATATTGCAGCAGAAATATTAGATACTGACTGGAATGTTATTTAACAAGAAAAAGCATCGCTAAAGGCAAATCGGACTACAAAATGACAATTTAACGAAAGCTATGAGATTTCTTCATGCGGTTCACCAAGCTACTTTTTTTAAAAGTTTTTATCGACTTTCTAAACCAACTTGATGCAGCTTAATGTCGTTTACCTAGATAGCAAAGCAATGTTCAAATTCATCGTATTTAGTGGCTGAGTATCTAACGATTTTGTCACAACTGGCCTTAATCGTTTCGCTACCAGTTATTAATCGTCGGTAATTTTGTATTAAATAAATTTTCTCTTTCATATCAATATAGATAATAGATATATAGAAAATAGAAGAATATCTTGGGTATTTTCCCTTCTACATTTAGAATCTCATAAAATCACTTTCGCTTACTGATGCTTCTAGTATGTCAGTTGTCGATAGCGACTGCTTCCGGCAATTACTGCATTTTCAATTTGAAGATCCAATGTGTAAGATACCGACTATAAGATTTTAATGTGGCGAGCACAATTTTTTCCGCCCTAGACACGTCCTTACGGATCCATCAGATCCAACAACCTTTGCATTAGACGCATTCAGCTCTAACACTAGGAGCAGGCTTAGAGACCCCGGTAACCATCAGCTCGCTGAGTTTCTCGCCGGATCTTCTCAGCGGGTCGCGATTGCAATCCGGTAGTAGATTCATTCGCGTAGCAGCTGCTCTTGAGTTGTTAAGTGTCCTTCGGAGGCGCTCGGGCAGCTGTTAACAAATCCCGCCCCTCCTGGCTGAGCCTTTGCTCGCCCACCTGTCCTGGTGAAACTGGAAAGGCCTCTAGGCCACCAGTAATGCTTCAATCCTAAAAAAAGCACAAATTTTAGTAGTGAATACCAATCTACATGTGCTCCTGAACCTTTTACATGATGAAGGAAAGATAATCGTCGATAAAATGCAATGAATTAAAAAACTTATAATACATAATTGTTAATAGCGTATTTCGATCCAGAACTGATAGATATCATACCTATCTACTACCTACCTACCCACTTATATGGGTTTTATATATTTCCGCAGATTTGGGTCATCTGTTCAATAAAACGGCTAATATTTTGAGCTCGTGTCTCAAAGTAAGCAAAGTATACCTTTTAGCGGCATTCGCGGTAACGATTTTAAGCCAGAAGATTTGTGAGCGCGTCCAATATTCGCAATGAAAACATTCCTGAACTATTCTGATTACTATGCGAGATCTGGTTATGTTTTTTCATTTTCTGTGTTTTTAACATGACACAGGAGTAATTCGTAGTGTAAATGTCTAAGATTTTTTAATTTCCTTTTTAAATTAAAAATCACATCTAACCAAAGACTCGTAATCCCTTCGGAAAGTTACGTCATCCGGCATCATGAATTTATACAAACGCGAAATAGCATATGTTTACAATATATCATATTTATAATTAATTATATCTAAAAAATAAAACGAAACATATATCGAAGATAAGTTGTCAATTTAGTTTAATTAAAACACTGACGAAGCGGACCGAATCCAGGTGTGAACTGAGGGCCCGACAAAACAAAGTGACTATTATATTCCCCAGTTCAATTAAAATAAATCATTGATCAGAAGAAAAAGGGAGCAATAACCAAATTTGTTACAGGTAAATTCAGCTGTAATTCTAAGGCCTAACATGTATGAATTCGAATGTATGATGTAGCCTTTTGGACGTAGAAGCAAAAATTTATTCCATCCATTGTTTGCTATACCAAAACCATCCTATGCTACGATTTTCAATTATCCGTCTGTTACACACTCACAAAATTTTTAATGGGCTAGAAAAAGACAGCCAGCTCAACTTGGCGTCCTGCGGTGTGTTATAATGAGTTAGTAACGAATGAATGATACAAATGAAGCTATCATATCTATCAACATACCTTACAAAACATATTCGCTATACAATCACGGGCATTCATGTTTTTTGCTAATCTTTGTTGTAAAAGATCTGTCTGCTATCTGATTTAATCAACAGAAGTTTTTTTTGTTATAAAAAATGTATTAAAGTCCATTTTAAATGTATAGAAAATGCAATATATTAACCTTTTGTTATTATCATGGTTTATTTTGTCGTTCTTTGTTTAAGTTAAAATTGTAAAGCCAATTCAGTCTTATTAAATATTTAAATAGCAGACTATCAACATTTAGGACAACAAGTATATGAAAATCACTTAAATTTGGAGACGTAAATATGTCATAAGCAACAATTTGTACCATAAAATATACTGTATGTTTTTTCACTTACCAAACCTTGCTTTATTGGTGCTAGGTTGCTTTGCGAACTCGTGGAGATAGTTACCGTCACTCTACTTATTTCTGTCAAGAAGAAGTCACGCTTTTCAGAATGAAAGCTGAAACAGTTGTTATTATAACCATGGATGTTGTCATGTCTATAAGCTTCGCTACAACTAAAAGTCGGGTAAGCGGTGATCTCATCTACACAACTAAATATAATATTAATTAAAACATTAGATTCTGTAAAAACAATACTCTTTTACAATTCAATTATCGCTATATATTGGCAGCGGCTTGGCTCTGCCCCTGGCATTGCTGAAGTCCATGGGCGACGGTAACCACTCACCATCAGGTGGGCCGTATGCTCGTCTGCCTACAAGGGCAATAAAAAAAAAAAAAAAAAATAATAGTATGGAAAACATCGATTTCTCGAAAGTACTCGCGTTCTATCTATCCTGGCTCTTCGCCATGAGAGACTTTCCTTGGCACTGCAAAAACAACCGTAACATTGCGACCCGATTAATGCCTTAGGTACGTGCACACATAAAAACTTTCCTTTTAATTGATAGAAATAGATGTAATTATTACATAACATTACATTACATGTACGTCATCCTATATATGAAGACAAATCATACCGTTAACATATAAAAATTAAAACGCTTGTAATACAATAGGCACGATGCAGTCAAAACACGAGGAAGTGAAAAATGTACATCGATCGCCACAAGGACTTACAAAGCGTAAAAAAAACAAAACATAATATCCCGTGACTACAAAAGTAAATGTGTCCCAAAGAAAACAATGGACGTAGCACGATTGGTATTAAAATAAATACAATGTTTTAAGTTGATACTTGAAAATGTGACTTCTCACCGCGTGCGGTAGGCAGTGTCGCTGGCATTCGTAAAATGGCCGCTTATTATGTTAAAGCTCGCCCACACGCAATCGTTGGGACGGGCCAGAAAAGAAAACGCTTTTTTTTTGAGACGAGAAAATTGTCACGTAAATAATTCAGGCTTGGTTACCCCGTAAAGAAATCCACATGACCGTTTTTAGAATGAGGATTTCCCGCTAAAATTCTCACTTGAACCGAAAAAAGTCTTGACAAATCTGTCTCAAGTTTAACGATTTATAAAAAAATCCACTCGGACTCTCCCCTGGAGGACATTTTGAAAAAGTAATCTATTCCGATAAGCCAACAAGGAGACTGTTCATTTTTATTTTGTCCATTCCCCGGGGCTTAGAGCATCTTGTGTCTGTGGTCCAATACAAAGAGGCTAACGTCCTAATCGGAAAGAGGAAATATGATNCTTGACAAATCTGTCTCAAGTTTAACGATTTATAAAAAAATCCACTCGGACTCTCCCCTGGAGGACATTTTGAAAAAGTAATCTATTCCGATAAGCCAACAAGGAGACTGTTCATTTTTATTTTGTCCATTCCCCGGGGCTTAGAGCATCTTGTGTCTGTGGTCCAATACAAAGAGGCTAACGTCCTAATCGGAAAGAGGAAATATGATTCATTTATCTTTACTTTCCTTTTTTTTCTTTATTTATACCGTTCAACAAATACCAAAGTACTGATACAGTGTAGCATATTAAAGATAAATAATTGAAGTTGCTAGTTTATAGCGTTTCATTTTCAAAGCATTCTTTTTTTATTGCCTTGTAGGCAGACTAGCATACGGCCCACCTGATGGTGAGTGGTTACCGTCGCCCATGGATTTCAACAATACCAGGGGCAGAGCCAAGCCGCTGCCTACCGTTTAATACTCTCCACAAGCCTCGTTTGAAGAAGGACATGTCATAGCGCTCGGAAAACACCGTGGAGGGGAGTTCATTCCATAGCCGGATGGTACGTGGCAAAAAAGATCTCTGGAAACGCACTGTGGATGACCGCAGTGGCTCCAAGTAGTATGGATGAACTCTACTCCGGTGGCGGGCGGTGCGATGGTAAATACGAGATGCCGATATTATCTCGAACAATTCCTCAAAAGCATGATATATTGAAATTAAGCAGTGTATAACAACAAAATAATAACTAACTCTGAGCTCATTATTAAAAAGTACGTATATAATATATTTATTTATAAATACCAGATCACCCATTTTGTCGCTATAGATTGTGAATTGTTCCAAATAAACAGGGGCATGACGATGCATTCGCCTTCCGCCGCAGCCTTAATCTCCGTATGATTTTACGATAACATTTCCGAACCTGTGCTAGTAGTGAAGTGGTAGTTAAATGAGGGTATACACTATTTTGGTACTGATCGTTCCGTTCTCTTAAATAATTAGACTTAATGTTTGCTGCACTCTCAAAGTGTGCGTGTCTGCTTTTATAGAATTTACTTATTAATAACTAAAACGGTTTTTGTTAAGACGAAGTATTCTATAAAAATTTTCACTGGAACGTAAATTTTGAGGATGGAGATCTTTCAAAATATTATGAAACCTGATACTTTTTTGGTTACTCACTAGGTGTTACGACGTAGAACGAAATAGTTCAGAAATGTGTTTGCATAATTCTAAAACCTAACATTGCTCTTTAAGTCGCTAAGAGTGCTATTTATTATAAAGCTTCTCAACTATTTCTTATCATAACCAAAAATCTACTGATACAAACAAAATGATGTTCAAATAAAATCTAAAATTCGGTTGTAACAAAGAAACGGAAGTGATCCCTTTTTAAATATTTAAACGATCCCAATGACAGAAGTTAAAATTCATTAGATTCCAAACACCACCCCACAACCCTAAATAAGGGCATAATGCCCCATTTAATAACAAATTAGGCCTCACCGCATTAATGGAATAGCCAGAGACACCGAAAATGGTGTTTGGTGGACCCATGGAAAAGAGCCGCAGTCCTTTACCTATTGACGGTAGATATATGCGTTAATTTAAATATGGAATGGTGGATAATGAAATACGAAGACAAAATAAGATAGAGTAATGTTAATGGGGGTTTCATATTTTACCTAATGAATGGATTTTCATATTATATTAAAATGGGCTATTTTTTAGCCATCTTCTTCCTATTCGTTCACTCTTGATAGAGTGGTCGTGGTCATGCATCAATTTGCCATTTGCAAATATATAGCCATGTGCTATACATTTGCAAATGGCAAATATTTATTTATCTGCTATATAATTATGTCAACGTTCATATAATATGTATTTTGTAACGATTTCAATATTTTTATGGTATATTACTTGAGATAAAGCCATGATGAAAAATTAATCACAATAAAAAACGGTAATAATCCGTGTCTTCTAAAAATGTATTTATTCAATTCTCACGCTAGCCGAGATCTGCTTAAACAAAACACACAGTATTAAATTACTTCGGAACAAGCGAACCCTGCTGAGTGGTCAAGTTTCTGTTAGCCAAAGCGTCTGCGAGGTTCTTGTATTTTATTCAAACGGGTTTACTACCGCAATTGGAAAGAAAAAAAGAACTAGTAAAATTTTTAATATAAATAGATAAATGAAAATTTACGAGATATAAAAGAAAGTATTTATGAGAAATTACAGTAAATGAGTTTAAGTACATTTATTTTACGTATCACGTTTACTTTTTTTTCGACATGGTCCAAATTTTCCAAAATAAACCACAAACAGCAACAGTCCGCTTCACTTAAAATACACCCTAATGCTATCTAGAAATAGAAATTCAGATATTTCTGATTAGGATTTTTGATTAGGGAAAAACGTGTGGAAAGTGGTTTTAATTAAAACACAAAATCCAATTTCTTTTTCTTCATATTCTAACAAAGTCGGTAATCGTTGAGGTTACTGGTGGTAGGACCTCTTGTCCGTGCGGGTGGGTGTCACCACCCTTCCTATTTCTGTCGTGAAGCAGTAATGCGTGTCGGTTTGAAGGGTGGGGCAGCCGTTGTAACTATACTTGAGACGTTAGAATTTATATCTCAAGGTGGGTGGCGCATTTACGTTGTAGATGTCTATGGGCTCCAGTAACTACTTAACACCAGGTGGGCTGTGAGCTCATCCACCATCTAAGCAATAAAAAAAGCCACATTATTTATTAGTCTGTCGTTGAATTTTGAGGTATACATTACAAAATTATTAATTGATGTTTTTTAAAATCAACATCAGTATTGCCGCTATGCTTCATAGCGTCATCCATCTCTGATTATTCTATATGTTTCTCTATAAATAAATAATAATCATGTTTCCAAAATTATAAATCAGGATTTTGAAAGATCATGTGAATAGGATTCCTCAAAAATACAAAAGTCAGTTTTACTATTCCCTCACGTCGATCAGTTAACGCTAGTCAGTTGATAGTAAATTAAAAATGGTGCGTTTCATGATGTGAATATTAACTTGCGGGTGACATTTTATGGGGTGATCAAGATCTAGTATAAGATTTATGAAAAGCATAAAGAGATTTAAAGTCATTTGTGGATAGCTGGTTGAAGGGCGTATTACGGATCCCGCAAAAACGGTATGTCTTACATATTGTCTGTTTCTGTTTTGATGTGTATCGACTCCACTAAGCGATTAGATGGCCCGTTTAAATGTTTTACTGCTTACTTAACTCCATTGAATTCACAGAGACATAGCTGTTAGAAAAAATCAACACAGGGAAGATCCTCCGTCTTCTTGATAAAGTACTGATGGTGTAAGTGAGAAGACTGCAGTTATTTCATCGAAGGCGCCGCAGCTTGGTAAGGCGATTACGAAGCGGAAACGACAAATGGAAGACCTTCCACTGAGCAGATGTATTTGCTTGGCAGACGGGCGGTCCGGATGTTGTTGTTCGGAACTTGTGTATTATGCTAAGTTTTCTTGTAAATTTCATTAGCGCGTTTCAGAAGTTCACAGATTGATCATATTCTATTCTATGATAACAAACAGTGTTCAAAAAACATGTTAAAAACAAAATTGTATATTAAAGCATGAATAAGTAAAATTATAATGAAAGCTCCCACAATACAGGTGGAGTTATAATAATAACGTGATTTGTAGACATTAGTAATTTAATTATAGACAAAAACGACCTCGTGGGTAACCAGGGCTCGTTTCTAGTTATTGATCTAAATCAGTACTGAATATAGAACGCATTTATTATTTAAATAAGGTGAAAGTAGCACACTTAATTTATGATTTGATCGCATTATTGGTCCTCGGGGTTAGTGACTCGTTCTATTGAACCATAGGATCCGAGTTCACACGCCAATAATTTTGCTGAAGAAATGTCGTATTCGAGATCTGGATGTATCGTTGTCTTGCATGTGTGTCCAATTTCTCTTATCCATACTAATATTATAAAGCTGAAGAGTTTGTTTGTTTGAACGCGCTAATCTCAGGAAGTACTGGTCCGATTTGAAAAATTATCTCAGTGTTAGATAACCCATTTATTGAGGAAGGCTATAGGCTATAACATCACGGTAAGGCCAATACAAGTGGAGCACCAATAAATAATGTTTCAAAATAGGCGTTTAAATAGCTCCTTAACATTCTAAAATTCGAAAATAATTTCACTTTCTACGTAAATGAAGTGGGGGTAAAATTTAGCGTTATGCCAAAGTAACTATTCCACGCGGACGGAGTCGCGGACAAAAGCTAGTACAGGGTAAAATCGTATTTTATACCAAGAAATGTTCATAAATGTAGTGAAATTAAAAGAATGCTATAAAATTACTTTCACTGACTATAATATACTTCCTTTCAAACAGAATTAAGGTGATTTGTTCTTTTTTCGTTGTTGATGGGTTACTGTGGTAGGTTTTTTTATTGCTTAGATGCATGGACGAGTTCACAGCCCACCTGGTGTTAAGTGGTTACTGGAGCCCATAGACAGTAATGCGTTTCGGTTTGAAGGGTAGGGCAGCCGTTGTAAGTACACTGAGACCTTAGAACTTATATCTCAAGGTGGGTGGCGCATTTACGTTGTAAATGTCTATGGGCTCCAGTAACCACTTAACACCAGGTGAGCTGTGAGCTCGTCCACCCATCTAAGCAATAAAAAAAAAAAACATCTACAACGTAAATGCCGCCACCCACCTTTGAGATACGAGCTCTAAGGTCTCAGTATAATTACAATGGCTGCCCCACCCTTCATACCGAAACGGATTATTGCTTCACGGCAGAAAAAGGCAGAGTGGTGGTACCTACCCATGTGGACTCACAAGAGGTCCTACCACCAATAATATACGTCTTTTTAACTTTAAATATCTCTGATATAGAACAACAAACATAGAAAACAAAGGTAAAATACAATCATGAATCCTTATAGGAGCTATTTTAACAAGAAACCAATCAAAACTTATGTCAGGACGTCAAGAATTCCAAAAAAAAATGGTACAAATCAAATACAAGTCCGAAAGAACAGGATTAAAATTCGCTAAAGCAAAATAACCTCAAACTTATCAGGTGCATTCAATCTTTCATTATACCCACTTAATGTGGCGTTAAAACAAACACACTTCTGACAGCGAACTCGCAAATAAATTGCCAGCGGACCCTTCCAAATCATCAGAATATTCTGATCGAAGCGATATCGTAAAATTGCGAAGCAGAAATCCGAAGACAGGGTATTAATTTGAAGTTATCGCGCCTTGCGCCCCGCCGTGGACTGCGAAGGAACTGTGTTTTCGTTTTATCACTATATAGTTTAAAACAAAGTCGCTTTCTCTGTCTCTATATCTGTCCTTATGTGTGCTTAAATCTTTAAAACTACGCAACGGATTTTGATGTGGTTTTTTTTAATAGATAGATTGATTGAAGAGGAAGGTTTATATCTATAATGACATCCATTAAATAGTAAAGAAATCAATAATAAATTACAGTTTCTGAAGGGAAGCGAAGGCGGGTCGCTAGTATCCTATACGATTTTCGACAATAGAAACTTAACACGTCCAAGCTTTTGTATTACGTTCGTTTCGGGTAATGATTGGGACAATGTTTCTTTGTTGTTTTCGTTTATTAAGAGCTCAGTATTTACGGTTTGTATTCGCTTTGTTTTATTTTTAATTATCGTGGCCAGTTTCATGTTACTCTTGCAGTTGTGGTTTCGTATTCCTAAAAAAACGTTTAAAATGAATGTTATGAATTATTTCATTAACCTTTTATGTTCTTTTTTTTTTTAATATTTTTTGTTCTCTTTAATTTTAGAAAAAATAATAACAAAATGTAGGGCCAATTTTTTCACATATTTTTCAATTTGCCTTATTATTTCATTTACTGACAGTAAACTGGCTTCACAACGATTTCAACCCTATGCATTTTACGGGTATTGTATCTATTAATCTAAAGCCGTACATTGCACATTTTCTAGACTTCTTATTTTTTAATCTCAAAAACATTCTTTTCGTTTGCGTGATTTCCTAACAACCATCAAGTTTTAATGGACAAGAATCACCTAAAGAAAAAAACACGTTCGCCACGCGGGAACTGCCGCAGTAAAGCTATTGCATAGCATTTTTTATTAACTTATGCAATTATAATCAAACAATAATAATTTGATATTAAAACAGTAATAAAATAAGACGACGCTATATTTATAAACGTTAATAAAAGCAAAACATTAACTGTCACCTTCACACTCATAAGCTAGACCGCGCGAGAAAGAGATGGGCAGACTTTTCATGATGCACATGCAGTGCGACTTCATGCCGCGCGCTTATTCACAAACACTACACAAGCGCAACGTGTGAGTGTATTGAACGCTAGCCACATGGTAGGCGGAGTGGGGGGGTGTTAGGTTTCATTTTCGTTACGGAATTTCTTGATTCGGTCGTCGCGCTCAAAGCCCGCGATAAAAGCTATGCAATAGTTTAAAACAAGGAATGGCGGTAACTTCACTATAATTTTTAAACTTCATTACTAAAACAAAATCTGTACACTTTACAGTGGCCACTAAAACAAAAGTCTCGTCACATCCGCACATACATCAATGGGAGCATCCCGGCGGCGGCAAATAGCCCGTACTGGTAAATCGTGCGTCGAAACGCTTGATATCAATGGCGCTGCAGCGTCATTACGTCAACGCTCGATTACACGCACGCGTCGAGTCGACCTTGCGTATCGAAGAACAATAATATACTGCTTTAGATTCTAAATCGCTAAATTGCATATTGTTTTTACGTGCTATTTGTTAGTGCTCTTAGTGAATTTTTGTTTTATGGCCAACATCTGTATGTTTGTAATTATGTAATGTGAATTCTTTTATTTTCTCGTATTGCACGTCTATGCCAACTTGAAGTAATTGTGTTGTTTCAATAATCTTAAATTCATACTCAGAATATATCAGAACGGCCCAGCGGATGATCACGGTGGGCTATAGATATCAGCCAAACCAAGATCCTTTCGCCTTTAAGGACTCTTTTCAAATCTAGTTTTACGTTTAAAGAAGGACATGTCCCAATGTTTATAAAAATAGTGGAAAACAGTTCCGTTGGTGTTCGAGTGGCAAAAAAGTTGCCTTATAGTGGACTGCTGGCTAACGCGGCAGTTCCAGATACTAAGGATCCGGATCCGCCGCATTGGATGGTGACCGTCACCGAACAACTTACGAATCCTAAGCCTGTATCTGTGTATCCTGTGTTTTTCGTTTTTGTCCCATCAATATTGCTGCCAGTACAGAAAATTTATTACAAAGCCGGAAATTTTGTAAAGCAATTAAATCAAGAAAATCCAATTAATATCACGAGTTTCTTATCTTCAGACAGCGAAGAAACTGAACAATACATATTTAACACGTAAAAATTTCGTAAATCACCAAAGTTTGTAACAAGGGCAGGCATTCAATTTGGATTTCTTTTACTTCCCGTCCTATTGTTTAGATTTCCGTTACGGCTCCAAGAGAAACAGCGGGTCAAACAAAAAGTCCCATCACTAAAGGGCCAGCAGAGCGTAAACCTTTGAAAACAGATAACGAGTACCGAAATATCCGGTGATTTTAGGAAAAAGTCTATCACAGCGTTTGTTTCCTGTAAGATTTATGATTAAATGTATCAAAATATCATCAGCTTGAAATAATCTCTACAAGTTGTAGCTTATATAGTTAATGAGCTCAAAAAATGCATTAAGAAAATACTAGGTATCATTACACATAGCAAAACAGCAGAATCCAATGTGATTATACCTTGAAGAATATTAATAAAATCTAAAGACAGTAGCTAAACAAGAGAACTCTTTCAACAGGAGTTGTGAGAATTATATTCTATCTGTTTGTTGACACACATTTTTGGAACCAATGAAAGGATTTGAATGTACATAGTTCATTGATTCATCAAAGATGGATGTTGCAAAAAAACTACCACCAATTAAATATTATTATTACAACAAAGAATATTATTAATACTCTACAAGATATTGATATTTCCGGTTACATGTTGTTTAGAGAGAGCGATAAACAAAATAAGTTATTTGATTTAAAAAAATTAAAATCCCTGATTATTTAACAGAATTACGAAAAAATTTACTTTGCTTTATACAACATGCATAAAATGAGCATTTTTCTCATTTAGTTCTTTATCAAAATCATAAATAACTTTTTTTTTTTCTTTTTTGTTGCTTAGATGGATGGACGAGCTCACAGCCCACCTGGTGTTAAGTGGTTACTGGTACCCATAGACATTTACAACGTAAATGCGCCACCCACCTCGAGATATAAGTTCTAAGGTCTCAGTATAGTTACAACGGCTACCCCACCCTTCAAACCGAAACGCATTACTGCTTCACGGCAGAAATAGGCAGGGCGGTGGTACCTACCCGTGCGGACTCACATAAGGTCCTACCACCAGTGATTACGCAAATGACAACTTTGCGGGTTCGATTTTTATTACACGATGTTATTCCTTCACCGTGGAAGTCAATCGTGAACATTTGCTGAGTACGTATTTCATTAGAAAAATTGGTACCCGTCTGCGGGATTCGAACACCGGTGCATCGCTACATACGAATGCACCGAACGTCTTACCCTTTAGGCCACGACGACTTCAATAGCTCATAGACTCACTAGCTCACTCTGACATCACTAGCGTGTTTGTATTGTCTGGGTATCAAAATTTTTAATATCGTCCGACGTGGAACTTGTGTAGCTTTTATTATTTTAATAACAAAAAGCTACTCCCCATCTGACCTAGTTAAGGAAGCTTCCTTTGTACTAAGACAGCACTCTTGTGGTGCACTCTACTAAACAAACACTCTATTACTCTTTCTACTTTCTTCGTCTGAAATTCATTCTAAGTCACGTTAATGACAAATAGTTAATCACAATTCCAAGAAGAATAAAAAAGTACATTGCACTTCTTAATAATCACAAAGTTAGAAAAAAAGTTGCAAATTATTAACATAATTTAAATTTAGACTGAGACAAATCCTACAACCACGCTTTCGCGGTTATACTGTGATATTGTAGTTACATTCTACTTTGAAAATAGACAGCTTTTTCAATCTTTACTTGAACGTATTTTCAGATTTCCACTGTACATATAGCAAAAATACACTGAGGTATCACATTTTATTACAAAATAATTTAATTTGATTTATTTATTTATTTATTTAAAGCTATCAAACACAAACCAGTACTTTCGTAGGTCACCGATTTTATACTAAAACCTGTCTACTATGTACATAATATGTAATTATAATTATTACAGATGTCTTTAATATAGTATTAATAATTATGTAATTGGTTGTCCTGACTGATTCACTTCAATGTAGAGCCTAAACCGATGCACCGAAAATGTTTATACATATTTTTTTTTTTTTTTTAATCGAAAACATAATTTCAAAATGTATCAACACGTTTTGATCATAGTTAAAAAGCAAAAGTTAAATTTTACGAAATGGCAACGTGTAGTAGTTGATATATATTTTTTTATTTTTTTTTATTGCTTAGATGGATGGACGAGCTCACAGCCCACTTGGTGTTAAGTGGTTACTTTAAATTATGTTAATAATTTGCATCTTTAGATTGATTAAGAACTGCTAAATACTTCTTTTTTTCTTGGAATTGTGATTAACTTAACTATTTGTTATTAACGTGACTTAGAGTGAATTTCAGTCGAGGAAAGTAGAAAGAGTAATAGAGTTTTTTTTTTTTATTGCTTATATGTGTGGACGAGCTCACAGCCCACTTGGTGTTAAGTGGTTACTGGAGCCCATAGACATCTACAACGTAAATGCGCCACCCACCTTGAGATATAAGTTCTGAGGTCTCAGTATAGTCACAACGGCTGCCCCACCCTTCAAGACGAAACGCATTATTGCTTCACGGCAGAAATAGGTAGGGTGGTGGTACCTACCCGTGCGGACTCACAAGGGGTCCTACCACCAGTATTCTTAGAAATCGGTCACTGGTCTTGTCTAAGCCTAATAAAATCGTATTTTAACTTCACTTAAACAAACCTTTTTCGTACATCCGAGGTATACAGCAAACCTACAATTAAACATAAAAACGGGTGTTTGTTAAGCTGTTTTTGATGGCATAGTACGACCTTGTTTTGTCCGGACGTGTTTTCATTAGACATGTGAGGGATGCACGAAACTGTCGACGTATGGATAAGAATTTCAGTGACGGTGTTTCAAAGGAAAGTGAATTATTTCAGACTGAATAACGCGCGATTAATAAATATAATACGTACATTTTTGGCATATTCTCCCTTTCTGTCATACAGGTATGATACTATTTATAATATCAATAGGGTAAAAGATATTGTGAATAGTGAAATAGATTTGTTTTTAAATTCCCATCGTAAAAAAGTTTGGCAGGAATCTAGTGATTTCTGGGATGCCAAAAAAATTCTTTGCTGTCTGTCTAATGACGGTGTAACTCATTGAAGATTTATATAGCTGACTGAACTGAATGGTCTAAAATTGCTTCTAATTGCCGACGTCACCGCGATGCGAAATACCTCATCCGAGACTGTGTTTTTTCACTGCCTTGCTGTATTTGGGCATCGAGTCGTTTTTGCAGCTCTCGACGCGTTTGTCGATATAGTTTTTACCGTAGCCGACTACGCAACGAAATTTTTTGCTCCGGCGAGCTCATCTCGCCACGTCAAGGGCTCATACATCTCAGTGACCGCCGATGTCCGCCGTAATTGATTGAATCTCCTGTAAATAAGCTTCACTTTTGTCAGAAGCTTTAGCCGAAACGACATAAAAAGTATCCAGTGCCTTTTACGTTACGAATTTCTTGTCAATAAAAAAATTTCGATCTCATAAAAAGTTTCTCGTATTTTATTCATGATCTTGATCAAAGTTACTTGCGGAATTATTTTTGAGGTTTATTAATATTTCAAAATTTTTCGTCGTCGATAAAAAAAATATGTACTCAACGAAAAGTCCGGTCGAATATTTTTTGTGGTTATATTGAATTCACGACTCTGATTTCGTTTCGGAGAATTCTCATTAGTTAAGCATAAAACAAATCCTTCAAAAAATAATATATTACAATTCATAATAAAATAAATAAAAGAAATTTTGTTTCACGATTTTATCTTAATCGAATGAAATTTATATTCGAGTTTTGCATCGATGTAACGGAACGATGTATCGATAAGCAAAGTAATCATGAGCCAAGTATAGGAGGCGTTTCTACTCGGCTAACTTATGACGTCAATAAATCGAACAAAGTCAAACATATTTAATGTAGCCAGTTGCACTGATTCAATTAAAACGCCTCACTTTGAACATGGAAATGACTGTCGTGATCAATATCGCTGTTTTAATAAAACAGATGTTCAAACCGGCTTCCATATCCGGACTACTTGCTTATTTTTTTTTTTTGTTACTGAACCCCACGGAAAGTATGCGATGATAATAGAAAACAACGGGAGCTCCAATATAAAGGGCTATTCGTATTTTTATTTGCGCGTACGAGAGGTCTTTTAGAATCCGTTAAAAGAAAACGACTGCAATCTTGAATGTTTCGGTGAAAAAGTAATATTATGGGCTCTGTCGTGTGCTTCTGTGAATGTTATTGTCTTTTATTTAAGATGGCGCGGGGCGTATAGTTATTCCGCACGGATTGGCACCTATTTCATGAGCTTCGGTTTGAAAAGTGGGACTAATAAGATTAATATTTACACTTCATGTTTCAAGGTAGCTTTCAGATACCCATTGGCACTGTATCTTTTTTAGGCTATTTAGTTGTAAAATTAATCTTACTTAGGAAAAATTGTCCAGTTTCTATTGATTGACCCGTTTCCCATTTAGTTTTATGCTGAAGTGAAATTTTATTTATTTAACATAAACATTAATGTAGGCTTTGTTTATTTTAGTTCGCCCCGTTCCGAATAGCGTCACGCACAAAACGATCGTGACCATAGATTAAAAATTATATGCACAGATGATAAGAAGGTCGTAAATACAAGTTTTCGAAATGTTCCTTTTCTAGAATACGATAAGATCTTTTTAAGTTTTTATACCGAAAAGGGGTGCGAGTAAAAAACGACAAAAAGTCCGGGTCTTTGCCCTGCTGACGGTTTCACAGTTTTATTACATACGACATGTTGACGCATAGAACGTTAAAAACCACACTGATGTCATAGAATACATGATAGAATACACCTCTTTGTTAGACTTGCGAAATTATTATAATCAGGCTATATGACTACGTTACTTTGTATAACTGGGAATGGTATTCCACGAACCGAATGATAATAGTCTGGTTGACTCTTAATCGTCGTCGTGGCTTAAGAGATAAGATGCCTCGTGTATTCGTATCAAGCGATGTGAATATTCAAATACCTCAGACAGGTCAATATTGTTACTTCAAGTCAAAGTGGGATGTGATCTCTATGGGCTCCGGTCACGACTTAACACCAAGTGGGCCGTAAGCTCATTCACACAGCCAATATCAAAAGTACTTCTGGTCTAATAAGGAAAATTGCTTATAAGTATTTTGGGCTTATAAGTAAAATTATTCTCATTGGCATATTGAATTAATCTAGTAAGAAAATATAATGCCTAATTTCACGTCTCCTTTTTATACTTGATCTTTGTTATTGGGCACAACCTAGTCTACAATGTTGCGTGACATTACAACACGCACACTGTCAAATGATAACTCTATGTCTATCAATTTTCAGACGAATGAAACGTAATGGTGCCTTTTTAGTTTA
Source organism: Bombyx mandarina (assembly GCF_003987935.1). The sequence continues at coordinate 918,961 of NW_021011568.1, read as the reverse complement.
CAGCGTAACACAATTCGACTACACCATGTCAATCTACAGCAGTTTTTTTTATAATATTAATTAGACACGTAAAACAACCAACAATCAAATTGCAATTTAAATATTGTATACAGTGTTAGGTGCTGATACTTTTAACTATGTACAGAACTATATTTATTAATTTACAAAATCATTTGATTTATTCTATTAATTGCGTAAAAATTAAACGTGATAGGTTATTATTATTATGATTAGGATATCGTGTGCCCGTCCCATACCCTACCTTTTCTGAACTACTACTACTATTACTGCCGCGAAGTGGTCACACTTTGAAGATTGTAGAGTGTCCAGTGGTTAAATTTTAGTCCTCTAGGTGTGCATCTCACGTCTAAGGGTCGTGATCACCTCCATCCATGATTTTCATCTTTACGATGTTTTGGCATCTCATCCTTTCGTCGGTCACTTGGAAAGCATCGTAGATGGTGGAATTAAGAGTAGTGCGTATTTAGTCAAATCAACGCATTGAGCTGGGGTCTTCTTCCTTCCACTTTACCAGTGGCCCCTGGTTTTGAAGGCTGTCTCCGTTTTTTTGACAGTATGTTCAAAGCACTCTAAGGTTTGCTGTTGTTATAATAATTACTGGACAAAATGGCTCGACCTTGTGTATCTTAAATATGTATTTAGCTTTTTTGACCTCCAGAGATAAGCCGACCCAATAGAATTGAAGTTAATACGGTACAGAATAAATAATTGGAAGCACTTTGTTCAAAGTATGTAAATAAACCATATTTGGGTTAGGTAGGTCTTGATTAATTAAAATTATATGATTTCATTTTTATGGTAAACCAGAAAAATAATTAACTAAATGTATTTATGTAATCAAGCATGTAGGTGATGTAATTACAATAAGCCACTGAGCTGCAGTTGTCATAATAAAGTTTAGTGTTTTGTTGTAATTATACACCGAACGGCAGAACGGCTTAGGAATTGCAACTAAAGGCTACTATTTAATTATTATATTACTCAGATTGCGGACTGCGAGGTCGTCAAATATTACGTATATCTTGGAGTCTTGATATCGAACAATGGCGGTTGAAGTAAAGCGGCGTATGGCGATCACAAGAAATGCAATGGACAGTCTGAAGAAGATATAGAAGAACAGAAGCGTTACCAAAGCCACAAAGATCCGGCTCGTACAAACTCTGGTTTTCCCAATATTCTTATACGCTGCGGAGACGTGGACTTTGCGGCAGGTCGAGAGAAAGTAAAAGGCACCAGAACGCATGGAAGGGTGACCATGCGATGGACCGACCAGATCAGGTCGGCAGTTGGCGGCTGTTTGCATGAGTTTACCAGGCTCACCACAAGCCGGGAGGAGTGGCGATTACTCGTGAGGCGCATAACATCTGCCCACAGCAATGATGCTGGATGACGACCACGACCGCTCTGACAAGAGTGATACAACATACGAATACGAATTAAATTAGTATCGCTATGTACTGACTATTACAACAAACGATAAATACGGAAATGTACCTAGCTAACAACGTATCTATGATCCCGATATTTTCGATAATCATGTAGTCGTGACCACTTCATACACTAGAAGCAAATGTCTTTTATTTATTTATTTTTTATTGCTTAGATGGGTGGACGAGCTAACAGCCCTCCTGGTGTTAAGTGGTTACTGGAGCCCATAGACATTTACAACGTAAATGCGCCACCCATCTTGAGATATAAGTTCTAAGGTCTCAGTATAGTTACAACGGCTGCCCCGCCCTTCAAACCGAAACGCATTACTGCTTCACGGCAGAAATAAGCAGGGCGGTGGTACCTACCCGTGCGGATTCACAAGAGGTCCTACCACAGGAAAGAGTCTAGTAAGTAAGTAAGTGAGTCTAGTAAGAGAGTAGTAAGTCTTGGAGCTGAATTGTACAGTGAGTATTTGCTGCAATCCAAAAACTGAAGGAGTGTCCTTCTCCTCGCGCTTACGAGACAAGCCACTTTCAAGTTTCAAGGACACGACCTTCAGTAATGAAGGAAGTGACGAAAAAGAAGAAGAAGAAGATGTCCTCCAAATTTTGATAACCATCAATCACATCGAAATGTTTGGAAGTAACCGTGGCCTAACGGGATAACGATCGGTGTAGTTATTCATATCGAGTAATGCGACTGTACCAGGATTCAAATTCTGAAGGCGGGTTTTTTATGTAGTCAATATTATTACAAGTTTGTGTAATTAGTGGCGGTAGAACGTATTTTGAATCCACGCGTGAAGGTACCGCCATTTTGTCTGTTTATGTCATGAAGTAGTCGAGCGTTCTAGTTTGAAAATTTTAACAAATGTTATAGATATGATATGTAACTATAGACATATGTATATGATATTTTAAAATTAAATTCAACTAGGAAAAAAGTAATAATGAAACAAAAATGAAAAAAGAAAAAAAAAAATGATTGTTGTAAACATCATTTTATTTTTCTCAAAAATATTTTATCGCATAGCGGATTTTGAAGAGAAAACAATTTAATTTGTATGATATACGCTTCCAACGTACTAAAAAAACTTCTGTTCTTCTATCTTTTTTATCTGCTGGAATATTCTGAAAATTATATAGTTATATTCAGATGAGAGAGATTCAGAGAACTAAACTAAAAGTTATCTTTTGTCAATTTTTTTTTCGTCACTATCTTTCTTGACTTCAAGAGTTGGGAAATTGTTGAGATAAGGGATATTTTAGGTACACTCAGTTCTAAATAGCACAGATAATGAAGACGCAGTAGTAGTGGCTAAAGGAGGATGGAAATGGAGGAAAAGAGGATGAATGAAAAAATAATTTAGCTGCACACATATAAAGTTGGAATTACTGTAACATTTAGTCATGACAATACGACAAACTTCTACATTATTAATCAGCATAAAAGCCCCATTTTAATTCGGCATGACCAAACTTTTCTTTTTCGTTTCACAAATTAACTACAGCGATTGTCACTTAAACCGCACTGATGCGGTATTTCAGTTAGGGCATTTAAATAATGCGGCATCTCATTTAACTTTGTTAGTCCAAGAAGATGTCGCTTAGAAAGCCTAATTAAAAATTGTGTTACTTTGATTTGTAACTATAACTGAGACCTTAGAACTTATATCTCAAGGTGAGTGGCGCATTTACGTTGTAAAATTCATGTATTGTACATACAGATTGTAGATGTCTATGGGCTCCAGTAACCACTCCACACCAGGTGGGCTGTGAGCTCATCCATCTAAGCAATAAAAAAACATATAACTATAAGCTACTTCGGTCAGAATTTTCAAAAGTCACTTAAACTGATAAACGAGCTTTTTTTTTGCTTAGAAGCTATCATATTAGTAGTAGATTGAATAGTGTAATTGTTTAGTGTTTATTGTAAGTAGAATTATTTCCTTAGATTATAAAGTTATATTAGTTTTCGTTATCCTGTTGTTTTATCCTATAGTTGTAAGGAACATTGTGTATTTAGCACATTTATCTTGGTTAGTCGTGCACACGTCATGACTTATGTACAAGTCAGATTTTTTACTCTTGTTGTTATTTATTGTGTATCTTGTGTAGCTTTTAATGTGTATTATGTACCTAATAAATAAATAAAAATAAAAAAATATCATTCGTGATGTCTGCACTGTCAAATAAATGAAAAACAGAGCTACGTAACACCGTTATACCGATGGTAGATTATATTGTGAGCCAACACAGATAAGGGCCACGATTTTGCATAATATTTCTGCTGGGAATAGGTCGTTATGATTCGAAAGCCTAGAAAGATGGCACTTCCGTAATCTAATACTATTCTGACTTTGATCTCAAAACTTAGTCTCCAAGAGCCATTTTTTATTACTTTCATACATGAATACTGAATAAGCTGTGAGCTCGTTTATCTACGAGTGTATGACAGAACTAAATCAATTAGTGTTAAATGGTTACTAAATACACAAATACATACCGTTACATACTTCGAAATGTAAGGTCTTAGTCAATTGTATTGGAACCTCAACGCCTACTTGCTTCATGGGAAAGACGTAATGCGTTCATATTATTACGCAAATTTAACATTTTTTTCGTTTCATATCTATTATGCTATGCTAGCTGCATATGCTAGTGCATCGTATCATATGATAGTAAAGTTACGATGATAAGTTTAACCTAAATTTGAGACAGAAGCCACAGTCTTTTAAGGCTGTCCTTGAGATTATATGATCTAGAACTTTCAATTGTGGCAATGACAATTCTATATAAAGGCAAGGTTGTATCAACCCAGTAAGGTTCAAGATAGGTTTCCCACCAAATTGTAAGTCTTGGACATACTTAACAGAGACCGGTGGCGAGTCTCCCTAATTTTGCTGGTTCAATGGCATCGTTAACAAACAAAACCTTACTCAAAAAATATACATAAAATAATTCCTAACCAAGACCTTAAATCTCCGTCGTTAATTTCATACGTCCCTCGAGGGTGGATTTTCTTAATTCGTTTTGGGGAGGTTTTAAGCTTTTACGTGTTAATGAAAAAGTGTTTTGCATTTAAATGGAACAACAACAACCTGCGTATTTCGGGCAAAGCAAATTCGTGACAAAAAGTTTAATTTCTGCTTCCCAAAATGTGAAAATTTTTGAAATAAAAATATTTTATTTATTTTCATGGACATTTTTGTTATTTATTTATTCATGTTTAAGTAATCAAACCACTGCACGCTTAGCTACAGAAATGTTCAGAGCGATTTTATTTTGTAAAGACAGTCACGGAATGTAATGAACACACATACCGTTTAGATTTTGCACTGTTGTCTACATTTCGGCTATTAATTATTTCACAAGGAGATTTGATTTTTGTTTGGGAATTTACCCAAACAAAGACAAAATATTGTTTTCGGGCCTATTTATTAACAATGAATCCAGACAGGCTAGGACCCGATCGGGCTTCATTAGACTTCAGCCTATTTTTTGGTTTTTTAATAATGTTTTCAAGATAACACTAACTATAGTCAAGTTATATGACATATACCACAAAAAATCACTAAAATTAAAGATAGGGCCTAAAAAAAATTTCCACTCGAAAAATTTCTTCAAAGAATTGGAAAAACCTTCAAATCCTTTGGAGCCCATCGCAAAATGTCACATAGTAAAGACGGAATCAAAACATGTGTGTTAGCAGGTAGAGTGCTCTTTTACGGTTTCGTTGCGTGCAGGAAATTCGTGAATGAATCGCGTGGGCCTTTGTGATCGCTTTTGCATTCCCACGATTCAGCGCTATTGAAGGGTTAAGAATGACGCTTCTTTTTGGTCAACGTATACAATGCGCTTGTATTTGTTGATCGTTGTGTATTTTTAGACGTTATAAAAAATTGTTTTGGTTTATTTGCCGTAAAATTTGAAAAGGATTGATTGCCGTCGTGTACTTGTATAATAGTAGGACGTCTTGTGAATCCGCACGGGTAGGTACCACCACCTTGCCTGTTTCGGCCGTGAAGCTGTAATACGTTTCGGTTTGAAGGGTAGGGGCAGCCGTTGTACTATACTGAGACTTTAGAACTCATATCTCAAAGTGGGTGGCGGCATTTACGTTGTAGACGTCTATGGCCTCCGGTAACCACTTAACATCAGGTGGGTCGTGAGCTCGTCCAAACATCAAAGCAATAGATAAAAAAGACCTCTGTATGCTGTATACCGTGCTACTGTACACCCTAATTATCTGTAACAATCACTAAAACAGATAATTGAAGCGGTGATTTAAAACATGGATTATATGTGACGGAGTGTCTGGAGCCATGTTGTTTATAAAAATGATGACGTCAGCGTGGTTGACTTTTCTAAGATAAAAAAGATATAAATGAACATGAAATTTCTACTTCTGTGTCTGCAATTGAATTCTTAAATTTTATTAACATCTAATTTCTTTTTCGTATAAGGATGTACTGTGTGTTGTGGGTTCCCAAGAATTCGCCTTTTTATGGATAATTAAATCATAATTATGTCGGCCACAGTCTACATATGGTCAGCGCCGTAGCGTGATTGAGTTCGGGTGATTTGTTCCGTCTTATGTTACACCAAGGATCCGGCCATCGCAAATACGATATTATGGATTATGAATCTGGTATATGCTTCGAAGTCTCGATTGGATTATGTAACACCTGTCTCAACACTATAACTTATAAATATTTCGCTGCAGTTACAGATATGATTAAGGCATCTATCCACCCGTGCGGGTTCACTAAACACCCTAATCTTTATATATAAAAATGAATTGCTGTTCGTTAGTCTCGCTAAAACTCGAGTACGGCTGGACCGATTTGGCTAATTTTAGTCTTGAATTATTTGTGGACGTCCAGCGAAGGTCTAAAAGGTAGAAAAATATGAAACTACTCGGAATTAAATAAAAATAATAATTTTGTTTTTCGTTTGATGTGTCCCCCGTCGGACGGATTCGTTTTGTTTGTTTTAAGTTTATTTTATAAAGTTTAGGTCTTTTATTTATCGATTGACACACTACAAAGTCAATAAATGTGTTGGTACTCCTTCCTCGTGGAGTCATACAAGTGGTTTATGAGAACGAGCTATGTAAACACATATGTACAATATATATTATTACATATGTAGTACTAACACTAATACGAGTACTTGTCCAGTGAACGTTATTGGAGATACAGAAATATTCCTAAGTACCTACTACTCTGTTAAGAAAGTAAAGGAAAAGATTAATAATACGCAAAATATTAACTATTTGTCGAAATTTATTTTATCAACTTCAAAATATGCTCGTTTGAAAACGATACAGTTACGCCAACGAATAATAATTCAATTATCAAAAAATTTATGAACGCTTTTTTCGGAAATTAAGCTTAATTTTCGCCGCGTATTTTCCTTTGTCTTCTACCGATTGGAAGCGGGTGCTACGAAATGGTAATTTAAGTTTAGAAAAAAGAAAGAAATCGGATTGAGCCATAACTGGTAAATAAGGTGGTTATTCCATGGTGTTTGTTGAGTTTTTGGTCGAAAATACGATCGCAATGATGACCTTGTGCAAAGACGCGTTATCGTGGTGCAAAATCAAATAATTTTCTTTTCAAATGTTCGGCATTTTTCGTGAAATTTTCTCTTTTGAACGCCGCATAACACTAACAAAAAAACAGTCAACTTTGTCGACTTTGGCGTTGGTTTTTTGAAGTTTGGTAACTAGTTTGCATGTCAAACTCGTAAACCCGCGTCTTGTCACCAGTAACAATGTGTTTTATGAATGATGGGTCGGAAGTGGCCCGTTATGGCATGTCCTTAGCGACTTTTGTATGATTGAGTTTTTTGGAAAATTCAGGTCTTTTGGGGTTTTCGTTCATTACGACAGGTTCTCGAGTGGAGACCGCGCACCGGAAGACGTAGCTTGGGACGCCCCTTGGCTAGGTGGTATGATAACCTCCGAACGGTGGCCGGCAAGAAGTATGGAGAGCCGTAGACCGCGCTCAGTGGTGTGGATTGGGAGACGCCTATGTCCAGCAGTGGACGACTGTGGGCTGTTGATGATGATGATGATGATGTTCATTACTTCCTTCACTTTTGCGATGTAAGCTTCAGTTGCAGACGTTGAAGCCTAAAAGAGCGTGGCAAGTCTTCCACCAATTCTCGACTGCTTATGAACCACTCATAAGCATTGTTTTTGATAAAGTCAATTCGCCGTAAGCGTTCTGTAATACTTTCAGTAACTCCGAACATGAAAACCCATTGCAAAATTAAAAAAATTAAGACATGCTTTGTTCAATGTTTTTGTCCAGTATAAAATTCGCAATACACTAGATGTGTTACAATTAAAGACTGTATTTAATCTAAATAACAGATACAACTTGAACTCCACAATAAAATGAAAAAAAAGCGACAATCTAACAAAAACAAAAGAAAAAAAGAAAAATATAGTTTGGAACCATAAACAAATCATCTACTCCCAATACTTTTTTGACTGAATGTATATGGAACATACTTAATTTACTAGGGATTTGCGCATTGTGATAAATAATCTATTATGCTTATTTACAAAAAATATTTATAGTACAATAGTTTAATACAAATATTTATGGCACTATAAAAGTTTTGTAATACATTTTAGGTAATATTTAAAATTCACTCAGCGATGAGCACGTTTCGCAGCAAATTTCATTACTACTTAAAAGTTATGACGTATAATACAAAAATCCATATTGGCAAAAATCGTCACGATCTCACAATAAAAGGTACCAACATAAACGTAATTTTATTACAGTTTGGTAAAATAAACGGATTCCCAAAAAATCTATGCATAGGAGCCATAAAATATAAGGACATGGGGCCAATAAAGAAAATGCTATATTAGGTTCAGAAAATAAGGGCTGCGCCACCAATGTAGTACGTTCCGGCTGACTTTTATAGGTAATAAAACGGGATAATGTGTCGGAGTAAGCGTATTTCGGAATAGTACAAATTTAGGCGGTAGGTGCCGTTTGGGTCGGTACTCGATATTGGCCAATATGTAGCCACACTCGAGGCGAGTGCTTTTGTGACGTTTACAATTGATGATACGATTTGAAATCTTTAACGATTTTATCTAACTAGTGGTCCCTTGGTAGTCGAAATTCGACTATAATTAATTTAAATTGTAAGTTTGTACATTATTATGATTCTATTGTCAAAAATTATTATAGTTCGAGATTTCACCAAGACTACACTTTAGACAAATATTAATAAAGACAAACAATATTAATCTATTGTCAATTTGACCACAGACTTTAAGGAATAACGAAGGTTTGACAATAAACAAATATTATGCATGCGTGTGTGTGTGTGTTTGTGTCAAATACATGGTAATGTGTGTAATGTTTTCTTTATTAATTTAATTATCTTTTATCCATAATTCTAAAAAAATATTAGAATATAGAGAAGAAGTGCCCAAGCACTTCTTCTCTATATTCTCTATAAGTGTGGAAAATTTCATAGTCCTCCGTCCGCGCAATTTTCGTAAAAAGGGATACAAAGTTTTTGTTTCACGTATTAATATATAGATGATAGAGATATATTATGAATTTCTTAAATTTGAAACTGGCTTATGATTCGAAAATTCTACCGTTATGCTCTGGTGCAATGGTCTGCTATGGTTAAACTGTCGATCAAAATATATATTTATATATTTTTGTCCAAATCAGATAAACGTTTTAAAATAATGTAATATTAGATTACTTTAAAAATGTCGTCAAACATCTTTGAACCTGATTCTGTTCGATCGTAAACCTATTCGAGCGTTCTTCATTAATTCGAAATGTCTGTCATATTTGTACCACTAAAATATGTACCGGGAATGCGACAACACTTCACACCTCAATTGACGCCTCGACAAATAGGTGTTGATGTGTGAAACGACTCATTTGACACATACTCCTGTATGAACGACGAAACAGAACAACCTGTTTTATGGCTACTATAAAAACACTCAGAGTAATTTAAAATTAAATAGGTTTTAATTTAGATATTTCAAAATATCAGAGCCAATCAAGTTCAAGGTTTTCGTTTCAATATAATGTGACATATAATTTTTTAGATATTTATTAATAAGCTAAAATAACATGGAACTAAAATAACCTAAGCCTGGAACGCGTTATTAGAATCCCAATCTATAGGTTATTATCCGAAGGTCTATTATCCGAAAATGTACTTTCGTAAGATTGATATATTTTTAGGTACACGGTTGATCCATCTTCTTGTGCACTTGGTGTTAACTGATTAACTGAACTTATATACATATAACATGATTGACGCGACCCACTTGAGACATGAGGTTTAAGTCTAAATATTAAACAAATATAAGGCTATTCCACCAATTATATCAAAACGTACGACTGCTTCGCAGTGCAAGTAGGATTATAATTATAAACAAGTACAGGTAGCATGTTCATGCTTATAATACATCTTACTATCAGAAAATTGACAATCGTTGATCGCAATACGCTAGTATAAGACTCAGGCATCTCCTTGAGATCTCCTTTGGAATCTCCTTTTACGATACCAACTCCCACAGACAAGGTAGTACATGCTAGAGTAAAACCACACAGTATTTCGATAAAAGTATAACTTTGGTTTCAAAAAACAAGACAGCGTATTGAATTGACATATTATAATTATATACTATACGAGAAAAAAGTTCAAAAGCTTTCCTAAAAAAATCGTATCATCTAAATATCTCACATATGCATGGCCATGCTTAGCTGAAACGAGTCGGCACTTAAAGTAAACTCTGCGAGGAAAATCGCACTATTTGTCGGTTGTTGTTTATAGATATTTTCAGTAAGGCTCTCTGGGATTTCAGAGTTACAGTATTCTTTGAATGGAGTTCGTTGTATTCAAATATAATTCCGGGTATGTGAAGTCTTTTAAAATTTATGATGAAACTTTTTTCATTCAGTATAAATATTAATATTTTTTGTTTTCTTTAAGAGATATCCCCATCGATTTTGTCAACCTATTAAGAACTCGTCGCCTTAATTATAAAACACATATTTTACAACAAACTTTTAAGGTCTAAGGCTCCACAGTATTCATTGTGAATACAAGTACTAGCGTATATTGTAATCTAGATGCAATACTCCCTTTTTTTGCTCTGAAACTCAGTAACGTTGTCATTTAATAAAACCCTTAACAAATCGCGGCGGCCATAACGGAGGCGGCTATAAACAACACTCTTTAAAGCTACAAAGTCTTGTCCCGTGAAATGGGCTCGCTTTGTCCATTCACACCGATGATACAAAAATTGTTGCTTAATTCTTAAATATTTTGTAATTTTTTAGTGCAAACTAAAGGGACTGTTATGAACACTCACGTAGTAAGTACTATATCAATGAATTATTAAGAAGTGATGCACAGCTTGGATCCACATTTTGCGTTTCTACCACCCCTTAGTTTCGATACCTTATTTTTCCTACTTTACTTCTTTTACCTTCTCCAAATTTTGAATTATTTTTCCTACTTTAATTATTCTACCTTCTCCTAATTTTGAATACTAGTGGCTATGTTCCATTTTGTGGTGCGATAGCCGCTACCTGTTTCAACTAAGATTTCAAACGAGATTGACCTAGTTTCTCAGAATGAAGTGCAGTATTCATATTGCATGCTTCAGCAGTCTATCGGTATATTACTGAAAAAACTATACCAGCTAGATTGCCGGTATCAGCTAATATATACAGGAAAAACAACATCGCAAAACTTATTCTAAAATGACAACATTTGCAAAAAAAAATTGTTAATATGGTTAATTGGACAATATTTGCCAATTGGCTCATTTATCGCTATTTCCATAGATAATAATATATTCCAATTACTTCACTTTTTCTAGATACTTCTTTGAATTGGTATTCTTAAGACTGTTTATACAAACAAACAAATCTGTATTTCCCAATAAATAACACTATTTTCTTAGAATGAATAATCCTTGTACGGGTGGCCCATAAGTCCTTTGAAAAGTAAAATTTGAATAAAACGAACAGGGCGCGCGTGAGCGGTGCAGGGGAAGCGGGGGGAGTAACTTCGGTTTCTGGGAATTTAGTCGCGATGGAGCGTTTTACCGGAGCGGACCGTGCGTTTTGTGTGCGCGAGTTTTATAAAAACGACAATTCGGCAACCGTTGCGCGGCGTAAATTTCGAGAACACAAAGGTTTACACAACTTTGACGACACTCCAACTCTTCAAACGATTAAGAACTGGGTTGCTAAGTTCGAGGAGACCGGTTCGACGTTAGATAAACCGCGGTTGGGTCGCCCAAGGACGTCACGTACGGAACAAAACATAGACACAGTGACACAGTCTATTCGCGAAAATCCGACACAGTCAACTCGTAAGCGCGCCAGAGCATTAAACGTATCCAGGACATCGTTACAACGGATTTTGAAGAAAGATTTACATATGCACCCTTACAAAATTCAGTTGGTTCAAGAATTAAAGGAAACTGACGGTATTCAAAGACAAAATTATGCGAATGAAATGTTGAATCGGTTTACTTCCTTCAATAACATAATGTTCTCTGACGAGGCTCATTTCCATCTTAACGGGCATGTTAGTAAACAAAATTGCCGCTATTGGAGCCCCATCAATCCAAAACTTAAGCATCAGAAGCCCTTACATAGTCCGAAAGTGACTGTTTGGGCCGCTATGTCAGCCCATGGTATCCTAGGGCCTTACTTCTTTGAGGATGGCAGAGGGCGCGCAGTTACTGTTACGTCGGAGCGATATGTGGCTATGATCGAAGAGTTTTTCATACCAGAATTGCAAAACTTTTCAGGCTTTAATGCCAGGACGTGGTTTCAACAGGATGGGGCCACTTCTCACACCTCTAACACTGCTATGCCCGTTATCCGTCAACTTTTTCCTGGCAAAGTTATCTCTAAGAGAGGAGACATTTCCTGGCCTCCACGTAGTCCAGATCTGACCCCGATGGATTTTTTTTTGTGGGGCTACCTTAAGGCTAAAGTATACGACACAAACCCGCGGTCAATTGAGGCCCTAAAAGAAAACATCCGCAGAGAAATGACAAGCATTTCAGCAGTGACGTGCCGCGCAGTCATCGACAATTTTAGACGTCGTTTGCAAGAGTGCCGTGATCGCAACGGATTACATTTAGGAGATTTTATTTTCAAAAAATAATTCCCGTTTTTTAAGCTTTTTATGTAAATAAAAATTTAATTCATAATGTAATTAGTTTTATTTTAATAATTTTTTTTTCATATCAAAGGACTTATGGGCCACCCTGTATTTCATTCTAAGAAACTAAATCTAATTGGTTGTGTTTGAATCTCTCAAGTGTATCAATGAGCCCAATAAATAGCAAAATAAATATAAAGAATAATTATACTGAAGGTATTTTTTCATACGGAATATTATTCTTAATTGGGTTATTTTATGTATATCTAGTCTAACGCGAACATTAGCAGAATCGTCAAATTACAATTTGGATAGTAGTCAATCTAGTAGTGGAATATATAAGGTACAGGAACTTGCTTTTCATGAAGGAAGGATTACTGGTGGGCCGGAAGACTTTCTAGTTTCACCAAAACAGGTGGGCAAGCACGGGCTCAGCCAGGAAGGAGGAACTCTCTGAAGAGATACGGACTTATTTCTACATTCCGGCCAAACTTGAAGATGAGTCATCTAAGAATACTTGCAACATTTTTTTTTCCAACTTTTAATTTTATTAATTTAAAAAGAGAAAACATAAATAAGTTGATTTAATTAGCTGTGTAGGAATAATCGAAATATAGTATACATAAATAAAGAATAAACTATTAAGCATATGCTTACTATGTTTAAGCAAAACCATGTGAACTTCACGAAAGACTTTTCCAAATCTAAACATTTATTTTCACCGTTGCACTTCCAGTGTAACAGTTAGCTGTCCCGTGCGCCATAAAAAGAACGTTACCGCCATTATTATGGTTTAATGACGTCATATTTTCCACTATGTTCCGAGACTGCTGTTAAATGTATTGATATAACTCAAAATGTTTGCAGTTACTTTGGGGACTGAGCATAAAATTATGTTAGACTCGTTTGCTCAAAACATAAAGCATTTAGTGGCTATTACTTGTTATAGCTCTTTAGCTATAATACAGGGAAGAAATAGCTATTTATAATTAGGGGAGGTTCGTTTAATTATTGCGAAAAGTATACAGCTTGTTATATTTAGAACTGGTGTTAATGAATGAAGGCTTATTTTTCATTACTTAACAATATTTGGGGTTTGAAAAAAATAATCATTTTGTATCTTGTAGATTTTAATGCTTCTTGAATTATAGCATATTGGTTTGGTAACTACACTAATTAATTATTTGGTAAACAAAAGGATATGGTACACTATATATTCATTTTATTGAAGGAATTAAGCATAACTTTCAAATCCCAACTGCATTTATCTAATAGTTATTTAGTGGGCAAATAGTAATTCTCAAGATGGGTTCTTGGCATTAGCGTGGTCATGTATATAGGCTCCGGTAATCTCTTAACAACAGGTGGGCCGTGAGCCCTTTCACCTGTCTACGAAATACAAAAAGTAATATAGAAAGGACATAAGGGTCTATGCTATAAATTAGAGATACTATAAATTACAAAAACGTACTATGAACGGGAGATAAGGAATTACTAGATGTAGTTAGCACAATAAGGCGCAGTCAAAGACTCGTATTTACTGATTAATTGTTGAACGGACTTTTATCGTAACGTTAACGTTTTAAAGTCGTCGTGGTTTAACGGATAAGACGTCCGGTGCATTTGTATGTAGCGATGCAACGGTGTTCGAATCCCGCAGGCGGGTACAAATTTTTGTAATGAAATACGTACTCAACAAATGTTCACGATTGACTTCCACGGTGAAGGAATACTTAACATTATCAGAATCAAACCCGCAAAATTATAATTTGCATATTTACTGGTGGTAGGACCTCTTGTGAGTCCGCATGGGTAGGTACCGCTGCGTTTCGGTTTGAAGGGTGGGGTAGCCCTTTTAACCATACTGAGACCTTAGAACTTATATCTCAAGGTAAGTGGCGCGATTACGTTGTCGATATCTATGGGCTCCAGTAACCACTTAATATCAGGTGGGCTGTGAGCGCGTCCACCCATATAAGCAATTAAAAAAAAACAATCTTTTTAAAACAAAAATTTGTCACTCTGAACACAAGAATGTGATAATTTGATACTTTGTTCATTTTTACTACACATTTGAAATCGCTGGAAAGCTCATTGAAAAGACATATACGTTTATCGAAATTAAAACGACTGAATTTAAATTAAGATCAAAGTATATACATACTACATACGTCAGAGTCGACCTCAAAAACGTTATTAGAGTTAAGAATGATGACGGTCGGAAAGGGTTGCCCAAAGGGAAACAATAAGGCTGGTTAAGGCACAAAGCAAATACATATTAAGTTTATTCTAAACAATTTGGATAGAATTTACTTTCAAGTACTAAATACTTAGTATCAATAAGACGCTGGTCAAAATCGTATACGATTTGAATTTAAAATAATCTCTAGGTAAAAATCATTGAATAGACCGACAATAAAACAATATGAAACTTTGTTAGAAATGTCTAAATTAAATTTCTTCTGAATGAAAAGTATTAGGTATACTATGTTCATGAAAACTTGAATTATTTAAGGTATATTTATTAAAAAATTACTAAAACTAAAAGTCGATTTATTTTCTAACAATATAAGTTATTCCTATCTAATTTCTAAAACATTTCTTTTTATAAATATAGAATGTTTGTCAGAAATCGGCGTAATTAAATTTAAAAAAAGATTATTTATTTAATTAAAACAAAATACTTCGCCTTAATAATACATTATTTTTCACATACAGATTTCATTCTTTATATTAAATTATTTTCAAACGAGTATTCGAGCTTTTATTGGTTCTTATCTATTATTTTCCATCCAAGGTACTATGTTGTAGTTATTTATTTAAGACTGGAAAGGGCTCTTAAGCAATAAACCAGACCATAAGCGACATGAATAAAATATAAGAGCTACGTGCCACAAGTGGGAACTCGTAAATACACCTATATTTATTTGTTTATTACATCATTACAAAATTAGCATAACCCACTAAGTTTCTCGCCGGATATTCTCAGTGGGTCGCGTTTCCGATCCGGTGGTAGATTCTGCAAAGCACTGCTCTTGCTAGAGTCAGTGTTAGCAACTCTCCGATTGAGCCCCGTGAGCTCACCTACAAACGTTAGGATGAAGCTGAAATAGCCTCTCAAGGCTATCAGCATAGGTAGGAAAAAAAAAAAAAATTAGGTAGCAATTTTGCGTCTATGAATCATCCTCGGCAGATTGTTCTTTAACAGTGAAACCATACAATACCTTCACAAAAAAAAAAAAACTACAAACATGCACCGTTTCTAACAAAATTAAAAGTAATTAGAGTTGAGGCTTTTTCTTGAATCGTAAAGATGCATATCAGTACTCGAGGCGTGAGATTTTAACGGTGAGTTAATTTTAATTGGTGCATACAAGGTGAACTTCACGAAACATGTTACGTCCTAATCGTTACAGGATTGGCAGTTGATAAGCGGAAAGATTGTACTCGTAAACGTATTCACTTCGTGGGTAGTCCGGACGAAGGGTTTCCGAAAAATGGATCATTAATGGCCGTAGATACATTCAGGTCAATTAAAATTATTAACTGACGAAGCATAGTGTTGTCTATTTTGTTTTAACATTGATTTTTAATGCAACATTTGCTTCGTATATCAAACTTTGAGATCATTTGTCATTTCTTTTTAATCTATATCAGCGTCGCCTTAACTAGTAGGTAAGTATTGGATTTCTCTTGGCAAATCATTACACAAAAGTACGGGCACCATTTTATTAGCAGAGCGGAAGGGAAGTGAAGTGACATAGATACATTTTGTAATAACACATTATAGACTAACTAAACTAAATTATAGACTAACATATATAGCCACAGAGTAGTGCACAGATCCTAAAATATACTCAACACACCCCCTCAATTTATAGTTTACAACTGCTAAAATTGTTCAAACAAAATATAAGTTTAATGAATTACAAATTTTGTTAACTGTCCACTCTGTGCATTACTAACACTATTTATCATAAATACCTTTTTTCTTTTTCTTTCAATATTAGTTACATTAAAATATTTACTAAATTAACAGTTATCTAGTTAATTCTCTTAAGATAATAATAATGCTAAACAATTAAATATGTATAACATANAAAGACAGTGACAACTTAGAGAAATTGATGGTCACTGGAAAGGTCGAGGGCAAGCGACCAAGAGGCAGGAACCCGACCCGTTGGACGGACCAGATTCGTGCAGCCCTGGATACCACAGTGCACGATGCTCTGCACTCAGCTGCAGATAGGAACAGATGGCGGTGCACTATAAAAAACAATCTGTTTCAAGGCCATGACCACGATCCTCAGTAATGAGGAAACCGACGCAAGGAGGAGGAGGAGGATGACAACGAAGTTCACGAGATACACAAACTTAAAATCATTTTCAACTTTGATAGTATAGCTTAAACGAAGACGGTTGCTAACTTCGAAAAACCCAACTACAGTATTTACGAAATCCCTAAAAATCAATGATCAAAACCATCCGGTTGGTAATCTAACGTATTCTATCGAATGAATATTAATTCTTAATGATAAACATTTGTGTTATGGGCTCGGGCAATCAATTCAATACAAAACAAAGCCGACTCGGTTACACGAATGCACATTTACATGCCACTAAGAACCTGATGAATGACGGTGGATATTTGATAAGAGCGATGCCGTCGTTTATATGAAACCTAATCGAATAATTGATTATAAGAGTGGAACAATAAAGTGATTAGTTCAACAAAAAGTAAGACAATGAATTATTATTCAACGGGTAAGCTCCTATTGTTGTAGTTTAGATGTACGTTTATCTGACGAGCCGGGTCGTTGACCGTTACGTTGATCATTTGTTTATACGATCATCGAAGCTGATATTAATCTTCTAACGATGAGCAGTCAGATCGTAAGAGTAGATATCAAAAGGTTACCTCCCAAATTATATTTATAATTTGTCATTTGTCCACGATAGATATCGGAACGAGTCTTTTAGTACCGGAAAATTATTTGTTAGTGCGGTCATTATCCTCATTACTCTTAATGCATTGAATGCATTTAATGAAGTTGTTAAATTTAATAAAAAAATTGATTCTATCAGTTTTAAATTTAGAATGTATAATGAATTAAGCGGTTAATAATATAAAACAACGAAGGTAAGCGTTAATAATAAATGTTGAAAGTATCTAGAATCTTTATGACCTGCGGCCTACAAATGTTCTGTGAGCTTCAATGTATTTAAATTTAAAGCAGATTTAATAAAAAGGTAATTAAACTTAAGAACTAAGCATTAATTTAATAAGTTTTTATATCCAATAGATTCCCAGTTTATTCAGCCACCTTGTAATTCATAGAAAATCAACCTTTTGTTTATATTTCTATTCTCCAAATCTTATGAATGTTCAAACAAAATATAATTTTACATCTTCGATTATATTAAATATTATAACAGCATTAAATAAGCAATCGTACGGCCTAAGCTCCATTTAAGGAAGTATACAAGCAAGAAATCCTTATATCCTTAGCGCGCCTTAAGTGCCACAAACGAGAAAAATATATCAGTATTTAGTCCCACACCTAATAAGTTGTTCGACGCTAAGCGGATTACTTCTGCCGTGGTTCCGAGGCAATAAATTGTGGAATCTTTATAATTTTTAGTCGCCAGCCGATTCCTTGATGTCATAAATTGAATATCGTTAAATATACGCCGACTCTAAATGCAGGCTTAAGTGGGTATTATTCGGCAAGATAAAGTCGTTAAATTTCCTCACGGGGTTCTCATTGAACAGGGTATGTGGTGGATAGTTGAGCCGTATAACTTTACAGCATAAATCCAATTTAATCCTATAGGCCCGGATCGAGGCTGGGCAGGTGTTTTAGGTATGTTAGCTCGAGTATAACATATATCTTAAAAACATACGAAACGAAATATCCAGCGATTCTGTTTAAATATGATAATACAAATTAAGAATGGCCTAGGAACTGATGTAACGGGTATAACTGAACAGAATATATTTGAAGATATTACGCTCGTTGGAAGATCCCNTGCCACCCGTGAGTAACTGGAATAGCCCCTTAGGCCACCAGCGATTAGATACGGATAAAATATTCAGATCACAATTTCATTAGATTAGCGTATGTCATGACCTTCCTCGTAATAAGCTGAACATAAATACAGACAACTCAAGGAAGTAGGTACTCAAGGTAGTAGTAGTCAACTTTTGTAGGTAGCGGCTTGGCTCTGCCCCTGGCATTGCTGAAGTCCATGGGCGACGGTAAACACTCACCATCAGGTGGGCCGTATGCCCGTCTGCCTACAAAGGCAATAAAAAAAAAAAAAAAAAGTGTGTGTAATGTTTTTTTAATTGATTTAATGTATTTTTGTGCATAATTTTTAAAAAATATTAGCACTCTGTACTTCTTCTCTATATTCTCTATAAGTGTAGGAATTTTCATACTCCTCCGTCCGCGCAAGTTTCGGAAAAAGCGGTACAAAGTTTTTGCTTCACGTATTAATATATAGGTTTGTGTTAATGTAAGATTATCTAACAATAAACGCCGTGTTGAGCAAGTGTCGCGCTACCGCCGGGTTAGAAAGCATGGTGAGTCGACTGCGATGGACCCGTTAAGGCAGCGTTGCTGACTTGCTGTGGGACATTGGCTGTTTATGGCTTGTGTCCAGCTGTGTGAGTACGGAAGCTTCGCGACTGGTAACTTAAAAGGCTGTAGTTTTATAGGAAACATCTACGAATGTCTTGAACCGAAAAGATATTTTACTTGGTAGATCAACCGTCCAAATCGGTTCGAAATTTGTATGAGTATATTACATAAGATTGTAGTTGTCACTTGCACATTGTATACGATATTATGGTTAGCCTCATTCAGGTTTTGGCCAAATTCTATTCTTTGAGAGCTACCAAGAGTTTTTTTGTAATTAACAAATGTTACTTTTTGAAGTAACATTTGGTACTTTCAATTTCCCAAATGTATTTTGTTGTTTATTGAATGTTAATATTTTACATAAGAATTTTCACGGTAACTAAATAAAATGATAAGTTCGTACATAGATTTGTCATTTATCTATTGAACGACAAACTCACAGTACACCTGTTTATAATTAGTTACAAACCAACAAAAACCTCTACCCGCCTAAAGAGATAACATCTCACCTGTGCGTATCGGCTGTCCCACCCTTAAAGTCGGAACGCATGGCTGCACCGCGGTAGGTATGCTCAGGTGGGTGGTACCTACGCGTACTCATTATACGCCTCACCACCAATAAATTCCTTTTATCATTAATTTACTGTCCAAAACTCTTGAGCACTTACAGTTTATCCTAAATATTTCCGGTATTACTCATTCTTATTACAAAAAAAAAAAACAATAAAAGTCTACGTAGCGGTGACTCAACTATAATCCCAAATGCATTCACATTAATTTTAATACTTACAAATACTTTAAACAAATAAACACTAAATATAATTTAGAATTAAAGGAATTATGGCAGGGTGTTTGTACTTTAGTAATAAACCAACGTGGTTCCCATTATAATGTAATAGTTGTAAAATGTATACTCTCGTGACTGCTTCCCGCAGAGTTGGGGGCTTTCGACGTTTGATACAAACTTTATAGCTTAATCTAAAACACGCTATACCAATAAATAAGTGGCTAAGGAACAAACTATACAGAAACCCTCTTCAATAGAAAAAAAAGAAGACAAATAGAAGTTTTGTGACTTAATTCAACCAATAAAAATGCTTAGAGATTTTCTTTTTGTCTATACTCTGGTTCTTTTGTAAGCTCGAGACTATTCGTATTTAAATAGTTCGTTTGTTTCTTTTTCTTTTTTTTTTTTGTTATCGTTTGTTGTAATTGACGAATGTTTTATTGAGTTACAAAGTTAGCGGGGCTTATATTCAGATATATGAAAACTGTTTGACAAAATGAATGACAAAGTTTGCGTAACAACGTAATTTGTTAATCGTGTAACTGAGTAAATTTGACACTGTTTTGATTTCGACTGAAATTTTTCAACGAAACACAAACGTTGGAACTGTGTACTATGGAGTATTTTTTTTTTTTTGGTCAGGAGGAAATCGCCGGACTTCCGCCCTCCACTGGGGATGGAGGGCGGGGTATGTCGGAGTCGAACCGACTAAAACCTCCTGTCGCTCAACAACCCACGTCCGAGCCTCGCATGAGACAGAACTCATGAAAAGGCAAGGGGGGGAGAGTGAAGCGTTTAGTGCGGAGCACATCTCTCCCATCACCCTCCCCCTCGGGACGCCGGACCGGCGGTCGTCGGCGCTACGACCACCAGCCCTCTCGGTCGGCAGGCTGTCCGGTACTATGGAGTATAGATAGACTAAAATAAAAATGGCAAGCAGATTGTGCTCTGCCCTGTTATTGTTGAGTTGATGGTAGTTAACCCAAGGACTGTGTGGTTTGTCGTGATCAATTGTAAAGTCTAAATATCATGACCATTACCTTCTCGCCCGCATTCTTGCGTTAAGCGCACGATGGCTAGTCACTAACGTAATAACAGTTTTTTTTTTTAATAAATGTCTCCAACGCCTTATGCATTGATTTCGCCAAAGTCAAAGTATAAAAGGAAAATAACCGATACTTAGAGAAAGAAAAAAAGATACAAATTTTGGCCACTACACCATCTATTTGCGCTTTTAATATGAGATAAAACGTTTCTTAACTTACTACTTTCTGCTGCTAAGTAGTCATGTGTTGAGTCTTGAAGAGTATTACAGTGTTTGGTGCCTTCGGTTTCAACATGGGCTTCTAATTTGTATTAACTAGTCAAGTTTGATATCTATTATATGAGCTTCAGTAGTCACTTAGCAAATGTTTAGCAACTTTTAAGTAGTCCCGTACAGTGCAATAAAATTAATTACACATTAAATCTATCCAGATCAATAAATAGTAAATAAGCACTTAATCAATTCATTTATAATAATAGTGAAACAATAATGAGATGCATTTTCGAAAAATAAATACGAAACTAGATATCAAAAGTTAATAAAATTAACATTCAGAATATCACCAATAAAAGTCACACGACTCGGACTTTAACACTGAAATCTTCAAATCTTCTTCAAACGCGTCTGGATTCCTATTAAGACTAAAATTAATCCTACTCATTTCTTAAAACGCATCAAACACGAGTGATGACCCAAAAAGTATACTGTGACAGTGTAGTCGACAAGTCAAAACGGCAAAGTTCTAAAAATTGTTTCAAATTAGAAACGGTTCAATTCGAATCCTTCTTTCTTGGCAATAAAGATACATTTTCCTGTAGCTCTGTTGGGCATAGGCATAAAAATGTTGGTAGCGTTAAAGATGTCACTCATTCAAAGTTTAACGATGGACCTAATAGCGTTTTTAAAGCTGTTCCCGAAATCCTTGAAACGTGACTCGAGCATCAACAAATTTAAAAATGAATATGTCGGCTTACTTTATAACAGCATGATGGTCCTTTGAACTTTTCGAAGCGATATCTTAGAATGTGCATTCAATTTGTAAGTCGGTTGTGAATTAGGATCTTGATTTTACTATGTCCTTTATAATCAGACATGAGTTTTGTATTCAAGTATGCCTGCCTTGCTTTAAAATGCTGTGTGCCTTTTATTATATTTATATTGTTTCATTTCATAGGTGACTTTAATTTATAATTTACTAGGTGACCCGGCAAACTTTGTTCCGCCTTAGAGGCAATAATAGATGAGCAGACTTTTGATTTTATCATGGTCAATTTCTTATTTGGATAATTAGTATAAATTAAAATAGCAAGTATTTTAATGATACTTTATTGGCCATGTATTTTCGCTGGTATTATTATTATTGTATTTTCTTGTTCTTCTTCAGTCCTTTCACTCGCAATGTTTCGAATCCTAGTTGCATTACGGCTTCGTCGGGAAAGATTTGATAGTGCTGGTCGCGGCAAGGCTTTCTAAATGATTACCTATCTCGGCACAATAAATAGAAATTCGAAACAAACACATCAACAGGTCAACTTCAAAATTCTACTATGATTAACCATAAACTACATTACGTTTAACTGTCAGTTGCGTTTTGTTATTCCATATCTGTTGCGTTTTGTTATACCACATTTTATGTCCCATCCCACAGAAACGTGATAAAAAGTATCCTATGTCCTTCTCCTGAAGGCTATGCTCGACTTCTGCGAGTGCACCATCTCGCAGAAGGAGGCGGCGGGGCGAGTAAGGGAAAGCTCTCCTCACTACGCAGAAACCCGCCGCCGCCGAGCAGGGGGTCGGGACCGGGGTCGTATCCGTGACCTGGCCCCCTAAGAGCTAGGGGTCCCACCCGTTTTGTGCGGGGAGAGACCCAGACGTGGGGTGGCGTGCTTTTCACGCCCACCCGCAATAGGAAGCCGGGTGATGGTAGACCGCGTTCCCCCGACCGCTCTGGGGGAAGGTGTAACGCGGCGCCATCAAAGCGGGCTCTCGGCCCGCTGAACGAGGGAACCGGTGGTCGTGTCGCTGGCGGCCACCGGTCCAGCGTCCGTGGGACGGTGGGATGGATGTAATGTGCTCTGCGTCAACCCTGTCCCGCCGTTTCAATAGCCCCGACTGGGCTCCGGCCCGGTCCGAGGTAGGGCGCCGGTTGTGAGCGGCAGGAGTTTTTAGTGAGGTTCAACTCCCACATACCCCACCTGCCGCGCGGGTGGGGATCCAGCGATTTTCTCCAGTGGAAAAAAAAAAAAAAAATGTCCTTCTCCTGATCCTAAGCTACCTCCCCACCAATTTTCAGCCAAATCAGTTCAGCCGTTCTTGAGTTATAAATAGTGTAACTAACACGACTTTCTTTTATATATATAGATAATTTGAATGACAATTCAAATACAATGTATAATCTTATTTGAAATGTCATAAAATGCAACTGTTTATTTTTAATTAAAAAATTTGCAATCCATAGTATGAACAATTTCTTTTTTAAATTTATGTTCTTGTTAATTTTTCCGGGGTTTTTTTAATTACCCACGTGATAAGCACAAATACAAGATCTTTACCCTACAATGATCTGATATGTACCGTATAATTAATTTGAAATTGTATGTTCTATTTTTAACCGAAATTGCTTTATTAGAACCAACAAAAACATTAGACGTACCATTAACTTTGAATGAATAAAAAAACAATTTACATTTTAGTTCGAATCATTATAATGTCTTCTACAAAAAAAAAAAAAAAACTTTACAATATGTAACAATTTAGTCAATTAAAAAAGAATAGGGTTTGCAGCGTATTATCAGCTCAGCGACCAATCACTATCAAATGGGCCGTCTGTTCGTCTACGCATTAAGGTAATAAAGGAAAAAAAAACGGAAATAGCATGGGACAAGATTTAAAAAAAAAAATTGCTTGACGGGTGGACAAGCTCACGGCCTATCTGGCGTAAAGTGATTACTGGAGCCCATATACATCTACAACGTAACTGCCGCCACCCACCTTGAGATATGAGTTCTAAGGTCTCAGTATAGTTATAACGGTTGCTCCATCCTTCAAACCGAAACGCATTACTGCTTCAAGGCCGAACTAGGCAGAGTAATGGTACCTACCCGTGCGGACTCACAAGACGTCCTACCACCAGTAATTATGCAAATTATAATGGTGAAGGAATAACATCGTGTAATAAAAATCAAACCCGCAAAAATTATAATTTGCGTAATACTGATGGTAGGACCTTTTGTGAGTCCGCGCGGGTAGATACCACCACCCTGCCTATTTCTGCCGTGAAGCAGTAATGCGTTTCGGCTTGAAGGGCGGGGCAGCCGTTGTAACTATATTGATACCTCAGAACTGATATTTCAAGGTGGGTGGCGCATTTACGTCGTAGATGTCTATGGGCTCCAGTAACCACTTAACACCAGGTGGGCTGTGAGCTCGTCCGCCCATATAAGCAATAAAAAAAAAGAAAAAGATAATAAAATTTGTATGCAAAATCAAAAGCAATAAAGCATTGATCCACATTTTGTTTTCGGGTCAATGAACAATATTTCTCATTCGTCATACAGAAACGCGTGCTCCGCATACTGCGGTATGTGGAAACGGTTTTCTGTAATTCCGCATCTCTCATAAGAATTTACGCTGAAAACGTTAAACAAATAACGTTTTATTTTCATAGGAATTTCGGATTTTATTGCTGTCGTTTCATTTCCCGCTTCTCGGAATAGTTCCTATGTTAAAATAGACGTATTTACTTTTTATCTGCACTGAGGGAAAAAAAAAATATAGACCGCTACGGCAAAAAGGTATTGTTTTACCGCTTGTTTTGTATTAGATTTTTTGGGAAAATCTTAATACTTGATTTTATTTATTTTGTCTATTTTCTGTAATTTATTCTATTTTTGGTTTGGATGAAATAACAGCCTAGTGGCACTGAGGCATGTATATATCGCAACGTGAACACCTTAATTCAGTTTGATACGTGCGGTCAAAGTATCAATTGTGCAGAATGTCGGCTGTTCCTTTGAAAACCAAACGTATGAATTCTTCGCGCGCAAAAGAGACCAGTGGTAACTACCCGACCGGTTAATTCGTCGCCAGTAATATTTATTAGTACCTATCTGTGCGTGTTTCATTTTATACTTAAAGTCGTTCATGAGCACGGGCTCATACCCGATCCAGTAGACTGAATGGTAAACAGTCGACGTCGCCCAAAGCACGTCATTACGGATCCTCCCGATTCGTTAACGGTGCTTTTAGGCACCACAAGCACCGGTCACCGTCCTCGTCGAACCCGTCGCTTACGACGAAGGGCTCGACGAGCGAATTAATCCATAGACACAGCCCACTGAGTTTCTCGCCGGATCTTCTCAGTGGTTCGCGTTTCCGATCCGGTGGTAGATTCTGCGAAGCACTGCTAGGGTCAGTGTTAGCAACACTCCGGTTTGAGCCCCGTGAGCTCACCTACACACGTTAGGGTGAAGCTGAAATGGCCTCTCAAGGCTATCAACATAGGTGGGGGAAAAAAGCACGTGCTAATTACTCATGTAGAGATAAAATTATGAAGGATTATAAAAAAAAAAAACTCAATTACAAGTAAAGCGAGACGACACTTGCTTCTTAGTTACCGAACTATAGATATTAGACAATAAAATATGACATAAAATATGAAATCGTTCAGTACATGTACGGTAACGCCATCTATGAACCATTTTAATCAACCGTCACGAAAGAGTTACATTATAATTTTAATCTCAATTAAGGTCGTCAGAAATATATTATAATCCGATCTAATCAATGACTACAAAAAAAATATCGCAAAAATCGTGATGTGTAAACGCGCTCATTAAAAGAGATTTATCACAAATAAGTAGTCTTGAATGTCTGATAGTAAGTTCACTTTTGTTTGACCGCATAATGCCTCTTAATGATCTCAGAATGCGAATAAGTTTTGAGCGATGAAGAAAGACGGCCACAGAAACGAATATAATTAAGGAAACCGCTAAACAAATCCACTGTCTTTTTCGACATAACAATTTTTTATTTATTTAATCTACTGTAATATAATAATGACAGTGTCTTGAATTCGACTAACGATACTGAGACTTAGTACTCATGTCTCAAGGTGGGTGGCGACCTTTATGTTGTAGATGTCTATGGGCTCCAGTAACCACTTAACACCAGGTGTGCTATAAGCTCTTCCGTCTATCAATGCAATAAAAAAATAATCGAGCATGAAATGTATTGCACATGAAGTTGATTAATTTAGAATTCTTGTTCATAAACTTATTAGGAGAATATTTGTATGTATAAGTTACTGTATGAAAGCCGTAGCGTTTCTTTAAATAATAATGACTTTAAATAAATAAATAAAAAAGCTGTACCTATTATTGTTTACAGTAAAAAAAATTATGCCCTAGAGTAACTTAGTTCATAGGAAAAATCGTCTCAGTTTACAAACTAGCCGTAGCGTTTCTATAAATAGTAATGACTTTAAATAAAAAAATAAAAAAGCTGTACCTATTATTGTTCACAATAAAANAGCGTTTCTTTAAATAATAATGACTTTAAATAAATAAATAAAAAAGCTGTACCTATTATTGTTTACAGTAAAAAAAATTATGCCCTAGAGTAACTTAGTTCATAGGAAAAATCGTCTCAGTTTACAAACTAGCCGTAGCGTTTCTATAAATAGTAATGACTTTAAATAAAAAAATAAAAAAGCTGTACCTATTATTGTTCACAATAAAAAAAATATGCCCTACAGTAACTTAGTTCATAGGAAAAATCGTCTCAGTCTACAAACTAGCCGTAGCGTTTCTATAAATAGTAATGACTTTAAATAAATAAATAAAAAAAGCTGTACCTATTATTGTTCACAGTAAAAAAAATTATGCCCTGGAGTAACTTAGTTCATAGGAAAAATTGTCTCAGTTTACAAACTTAAATAATATTGTTTCCATGTTGTTTTATATTGAAGCGAAGAAACTAGGAAGAGGAATAAAAAGTTCAGCCTTCGGGCTCATACCCCACTTGAGACGGAAAAAAAACGACGCCGGTAGTACGATAACTTCTTAATAAGGAAATGGTTTTCATTCTTTTCCTAGGGAAATAGTATCGGAACAATGTTACAGGAATCAAAACATGTTTTAGCACGAACTTCTTTTTTTGTTTGCTTAGCTGGGTGGACGAGCTCACAGCCCACCTGGTGTTAAATGGTTACTGGAGCCCATAGACATCCACAACGTAAATGCGCCACCCACCTTGAGATATAAGTTCTAATGTCTCAAGTAAGTTACAACGGCTGCCCGACCCTTCAAACCGAAACACATTACTGCTTCACGGCAGAAATAGGCAGGGTGGTGGTACCTACCCGCGCGGACTCATAAGAGGTCCTACCATCAGTAATTACGCAAATTATAATTTTACGGGTTTGGTTTGAACTTATTCGTTACTAGCGACCCGCCCTCGCTTCGCCTCGGAAACTGTAATTTATTATTGATTTCTCCACTATTTAATGGATGTTAATACATATAAACCTTCCTCTTCAATCACTCTATCTATTAAAAAAAACCGCATTAAAATCCGTTGCGAAGTTTTAAAGATTTAAGCATACATAGGGATATAGGGACAGAGAAAGCGACTTTGTTTTATACTATGTAGTGATGCTTTCTTGATTTAATGTTATTCACACGGAACACGTAGTAGAATGCTTTCATAATATAGACCAGGAGTGGTCAACCGGTAGATCGCGATCGACCGGTCGATCGTGGCTATTAGTTTAGTCGATCGTGGCAAGACAAAAAAATACAAATACATAAAACAGACTGCGCTACGTAATCACCAATTTCTGCACGCATCATCTTCGTCTTGTATCATTTGTTAATGAACATTAAGTCACATTATTTATCCTCTCTTCCACAAAATAATTCTTTTTTATTATACAATTTCAGATTTATGTTAATCTTTGTAATAAAAGAATATATACTACTTATTTTTATACTGAACCACATTGCTTCATTAAATTTCAAGAAATGGCATTGGTAGGTAGATGCGTCCTACCCGTGCTTACCTACGGAGCCGAAACGTGGACACTGACTGTGCGACTAGTCCACCAACTAAAAGTTACTCAGCGAGCTGTGGAGCGAGCTATGCTTGGTTTGTCATTGCGAGACCGAATACGCAATGAGGTCATTCGGGCAAAAACCCAAGTGACCGATATAGCTCGCAGAGTTAGTAAGCTGAAGTGGCAGTGGACCGGTCACATATGTCGCAGAACCGATAACCGTTGGGGTAGACGTGTTTTGAAGTGGAGACCGCGAACCGGCAAACGTAGTGTAGGACGCCCTCCTGCTAGATGGAGCGACGACCTGTGCAAGGCAGCTGGCAGTAACTGGATCCGTAGAACCGAAGGTCGGGTTCAGCGGCGAGCTTTGGGGGAGGCCTATGTCCAGCAGTAGACTGCCGCAGGCTGATGATGATGATGAGATCTTAGGATGTTTCATCAGTAAACAGTAGATCTTGATTTTAATCAAGTTGACCACCCCTGATATAGACAATCTCAACGTGCATTTAATAAGGCGAACGAAAAAATACTAAATGTAAATGTATCATAGTTATACACTATTAAATTACATAATTGGTAATGGTTTTAAGTTAAAGAAAGATTTCTATACGTTTTTAGTCTGTATTCGTAAAACTCATACTCGATCGTAACCACGATGAGTAGAATTTCATGATACATTTCATGAGGTTTTATCTTGAAAATGGCATTAACTGGATTCCAGTATCGGTCAAAAATAGTCTGTAATATGACAGACATCCGTCAATAGATATAGCGTTAAGTATGAAGAGTTTAAAAAAAATGCTTAATTTATATTATTGATTGAAGTTGGTATGATATTTAGTATATAGTTATTACTGGTGGTAGGGTCTCTTGTGAGTCCGCACGGGTATGTACCACCACCTTGCCTATTTCTGACGTGAAGCAGTAATGCGTTTCGGTTTGAAGGGTGGGGCAGCCGTTGTAACTATACTTGAGACCTTAGAACTTATATCTCAAGGTGGGTGGCGCATTTACGTTGTAGATGTCTATGGGCTCCAGCAACCACTTAACACCAGGTTGGCTGTGAGCTCGTCCACCCATCTAAGCAATAAAAAAATAAATGATAAAAATTTAAAATATAACAGCAAATTTTTCGTAAAATATTTTCATGAAATCTATTACATTCAAGTACCTACACTTCGAAAAGGAACTTCTCTGAAAACAAATTCGAATAACTAAGCAACATCGAGGACTTCGGAAACCTACAAAAGTCAAAGTTCGTTTAAAGGTTAGTCTAAATACAGTTTATCGCGAAAATATTCGGTACGCGTTTCGCTTGTCTGATCTGTTCATATCAGGTTTCTTATTGTTACGTAATAATCTTTGTGTATAGTTATTTTATGTTGACATTTCAAGAACTCTACAAAATATGACGCAGTCGTGTCTTAAACGATAACTCGTCCGGTATATGAGTCGTCTATTATCAAAGGTGGCAATCTGTGCATTTGGAAAAAAAAATGTTATTGATATGTCAATACAGATTGATTTGAATATAATCGTCTCCTTCAAAGAATACGGTTCAAAACCTGCATTAAATAAAGGTTAATAGTTAACCTGTTATTTATCTAAGATGTCGTTCCGAAGAGTTTTGTGACTGCCAATGGAANTTTGAATATAATCGTCTCCTTCAAAGAATACGGTTCAAAACCTGCATTAAATAAAGGTTAATAGTTAACCTGTTATTTATCTAAGATGTCGTTCCGAAGAGTTTTGTGACTGCCAATGGAATACAAAGTCAATAATTCGTTTTTCTGATTTACCAATAATTATCCAAAAGTCAGATTGCCGGCTTTGATAATAGTCGACTCATATACGTATCAAGCGACACGGTTACTCCGGTGTTCGAACCTCGCATGCAGGTACCACATGTCAGTACGCAGCTGGAATAGCCCCTTAGGCTACCAGTGAATAGGTAAGGAAAAAAGTACAAATTTTTATAATACACATGTGCGTGATTAACACATGCTCACGAACGACTTCAACAATGACGGAATGACATCTTTAATTATTATTATTATTTTATTAATTAGTGGTGCTAGGACCCCTTGTGAGTCCCCACGGGTAGGTACCACTACCCTCCCTATTCCTGCCGTGAAGCAGTAATGCGTTTCGGTTTGAAGGGTGCGGCAGCCGTTGTAATTATGCTGAGACCTTAGAACTTATCTCAAGGTGGGTGGCGCATTTACGTTGCAGATGTCTATGGGCTCCAGTAACCACTTAACACCAGGTGGGCTGTGAGCTCGTCCACCCATCTAACAAAAAAAAACTTTGCTTGGCGGATTTATTGGAGGTCCTTGTATAGGTACCACCAATCCGTCAACTACTGCTCCGAAGTCGTCTTGTATTACTTTTTGAAGAGCGAGACAGCCCTTGAGAGCAAACAAGACTTCGATTTCGTATCTCAAACTGGTTGACAGCATTCACGTTATATTTTCTATGGACTCTCCCCCTAAATACTCGCCGGAATTATTATTTTTTTCTACCTAAGCTGATAGCCTTGAGATGCTATTTCAGCGTAACCTTAAATAGTAGGTAAACTCCCGGGGCTCAAACCGGAGTGTTGCTAACACTGACCCTAGCAAGAGCAGTGCTTCGCAGAATCTACCGCGGAATCGGAAACGCGACCCACTAAGAAGATCCGGCGAGAAACGAAACTCAGTGGGCTGTGTCTATGGGGGCTCGCCGGATGAAGAGCACTTTCACCCATATACACAATAAAAAAAAAAAAAGGTTATATATTTTTTCAATAATGAATTTTTAAAGCCCTAGCTGATATAATAAATTACTGTTGGACGTAAAAATACTTTTCCGTGCATTTGTTCGGTTTTAAACGCTCACTAAATTATTCAAGATTCCTAGCAACGAAGTGTGATTATATTTTTTTCAGTATATCAGCTGCACTCTAGTACGCCTAGTATAACTTAATCTGGTACTTAGTGGTTTTTAGAACCTTTAGATATAACAACATGAACACCGCTACCCATATTGTTGACATAGATTATCAAATTGTAGTAACATCTGTTTTACCATTCAAACACATCTTTTTTTATGGGATTTTATGACCTGGTAGCTTTAAGTCATTTTTTATTTTAATTTATATTCTAATTTTTATGAAAATTGATAATATGGAGTAAAATGAAATGAAATGAAAATGATTAATTTGAGACATTAATCAACTAGGATGAAATTAAATGAAATAAGATGATATGGGATGAAATATAATCTCAGTAAAATGGTGGTCTGAAAATTTTTCAGTGGTATTTTTGGAGGATCCCGATAAGTTACGACCCGCGGCTTTGTTTCATTTTCCCACATTTGTGCACTTTCACAGATATTAAACAATTAATAAACCACCGTTATTACACATTTAAACCTGAATAAACACTAAATAAGCAAAATAAAACAAATCACACAACTTCACTTTTCGCGTTCCCGCCAAAAAGTCCTCCACATTTATTTTGTGTTCAATCATGCGTATACAGACGTGCAGCCTGTTTTTTGGACGCCATAATGATATGAAACTCTTAGTCCAAGAGCCCGCGACAACCAGACCTTCGTTATTTTATAAAAGCTGAAAGTTTCTCTGTGCATGTCTCCAACACAGGTAAGAACGACCCGCGACTATAGAGTTCCGATTGTGGTTACTTGGGCAGGTAACAGGCAGTATAGGTATATAAAATAGTACCTTAAATTCGTTAAAGTATAAAGTTTTTTTTAAATCTATTATTTACTCCAGAATACCTTTTATCTTGAAAAAATGCAAACAATCGTTCTCCGATTCAAACTGCAGATCACTAGTTGATTAATTAACCTCATTCCTGTTCAGTCTTAAAGGAAATCGAGCTGACTTTAATCGCGGTGATCCGTATTAACTGTACGGTTTAGGGTTACTCGTTGAAAATTAAATGCTTGTTGGACGAATGCATCGATGCGTTTGAGACGATAAAATGGATCGTGAGCGCTGGATCCGCAACGCGATTCGGATCGTATTCGATTGTCGTGCAAACAGAACGGTACCTTAATTAAAACGAGTCATACCCGGTTTTAATGCAGTCGATTTATTCGCTGTTCACGGTAATCGAATTACCCGGAGAATCTACTGTTTCGCAGCCGAAATTTTTATGTAGATGCTTTTTTGTTTGTTTATTTTCGAATTAGGATTTTTTTCTAATTGAATTATTACTATTACCAAATTTGATGAAAGGATAATATTTTCTATTCTTAACTTTTTGTTTAAATCTTGACAGCATAATAATAAGCAAGCATAATATAGTTCAGCAGACACTTTAATTGCTCACTTATTTATAAGACGTTATCGAATCTTTCTAAGTTCAGTCAAACGTTCACGATGGTTGATCACAAATGTTCACGATTGACTTTCACGGTGAAGGAATAACATCGTGTAATAAAAATCAAACCCGTAAAATTATAATTTGCGTAATTACTGATGGTAGGCCCTCTTGTGAGTCCACACGGGTAGGTACTACCACTCCGCCTATTTCTGCCGTGAAGCAGTAAAGCGTTTCGGTTTGAAGGGTGGAGTAGCCGTTGTAACTATACTGAGACCTTAGAACTTATATTTCAAGGTGGGTGGCGGATTTACGTTGTAGATGTCTGTGGGCTCCAGTAACCACTTAACACCAAGTGGGTTGTGAACTCGTCTACCCATCTAACGAATAAAAAATATATTATGTAATAAAAATGTAATCGACTGGTTTCAGAATTTCAATACTGTGTCATTGGAACGACAAATTACACTGAGTTAATGAGGTATTTTGAATTGAAATCTATTCATATATATACCTTTCGTAGTTAGACAAAAGTCACGTCCTACAATTAAGTTGTCGTTCTTTGGCCTTTAATTTAGCTATCTGGGGCTCTTAACCTGAATATATTGCAGTGCCTAGTAATTAACGAATAGATTAGGGGACTTTCATACTAATATAATGCGACACACCGTCTGAATGGTTGATGAGAATTTAGATTTAGCTTTTAGTAAATTTCTTGACGTCGAATGTTCTGGTCTTTTATTTGAAAACATAAACTAAAATCTTCTTCAAGTAAAACAGTGTTTGTCTATTTTTTTTAAATATACTCGATTATTTATGAGATCTATAATGTAGTTCGTTAGTAGTAGTTAGAATATGTCGGTGTAAACCAGGGTGCCCAAAATACTAATAATACTAATACTGCTCGTCTAAACTATTTGGTATAAACAGTTTTATTTCTGATAAAAACAATGGTTAATTAAATAAAAAATAGTTTTACCAAATAATATATTCTAGCAATATTTTGTAGATAGTCAAATAACATTGCAAGTTTACACCTACTCAATATATGTTTTTTTTTTTTTTTTTATATACACGTAGTTCGCTAGTTTGCATGATTTTCCGACATCATCAAGAATCATCGTCACATTGCAGTCGATTTATGCTAAACCATAATTAGTTAATCATCTGAACTTTCGTCGATTGGTGAAAACAAAAGACAGAAAAACGCAGTTCTGGATTTTGTTTTATATATTAATATGATGATGTGGAGAGAGTCATTTAAAGAACTTCCGGAGGCTTTTGAACCTAACAATATGGTAGTTGCATCAGTCAATACCAGTTCACTATTCAACTAACCTTTGCTTCCGAGAGGACTCACGCTGTGGAGTCTGTGGACTTGGGTAACTAATGTAGATGCGGAAGATAAAATAATGAAAATAGCAATAGTACATACCTTATGGCACAACATAATTTTGAGTTCGAAAATACTAAAGAAATTTAAAATGTTTTGAAATTTGTATGTTCCCTGCCAAAAAATTGTTTCAATGAAACTTTTATTCCCATTTTTAAATCTTAAATGCGTTACTACAAAATGTTCTTCTGCTCGTTGAACGAGAACCCCGTATTTCACTTTGTTAGGGAGAACGACAATAGGTTTCCGGGTAAGTTGGTGCCCACGCTAGCCAGTCTCGGGCCTTTAACAAATCGTTAGGGCTTTATCAGCAAGAAAATTCATGCACCTTTTTGGCAAACCGTGTATGTGGTTCACGATGTTTTGGAGGACATTTTGTTTATAATTTAACGAAGCAAACTATATTGACATTTCGTCTCATAATGTGCACAAGATGTAGATTTAAATATATTTATACTATGTATATCCTAAAACTGGATTTAGATTGGAAATTTATCGTTTGATAGAGTGAACCATATTTTTTTATATAAATGTAATATATTTTATTAGTCTATTATGGTTTACCTATCGTAGACTGTATTGTGAGCATGTGTAAGTGAGTTCAATGACAGAACAGCCCTTATTACAATAACAATTAATTTCGACTTCGTATCCAGATGTGGCGGCGTTGACTTGTGATATGTATGAGCTGTAGTGACCAAAATTAATAGATGGGAAGCCGAGAGCTCACCTGGCCATCTTACAGCAATATAAAAGCTAGGTCGTTTTTTTGTCCATCAGGCCAAATAAACATTTTCAACATAATATCAGTGTTATCGGAATCTCAAAAACACCGAACCAAATATCTTAACGAAAATCTCACAAATATTGGAATTACGTAATTACTGTCTTTCTAGTGAGCAATAAAATTTAATGTAACAATTTCTAACTTATTCAGCTCTTTAACAAATTTCACTCCTCGATCCAATTTATTTTGTCGGTACGTTCTGAACGTTAATCCCGTGTAGACTAATATACGTAAGTATTAAGCTCCTTTTAATTAAAATCTGCCCATTGAACTGTGATATCTTGTCGAATCGTACACTACGACAGGTAGATTTGAATTAGTGAAGATGATAGAACTAGACAGCCGTATGATTTGGGATCCCGTTTACATTTTCAGTCTTAGATCGATTTCAATGATTTCTATTTATGAATAATAGTTTGTTTGGTTGTTGTTGATCTAGATAGTTTTTTTTATTGCTTAGATACTAATATTAAATAAAATTATACGAGTAACTAAGAAGCGTTTGGTTTGTACGTTGGTCTTCTCTATCTTCCTGTACGGGGTGGAGACTTGGTGTCTCAGGAAAAAGGAACGCAAAAAAATCGAGGCCTTTTGAAATGTATTGCTGGAGAATGCTGCTACGCATTCCTTAGACAGCTATGAGAACCAATGTCTCCATCCTCGAAGAGCTGAAGGTCACCAAGCGCCTGCTGACTATGTACCAGGAAAGGATCCGGAGTTTTTTTGGGCACATAGTGCGATCCTTATTGCATAGCCTGGAGAAACTCATAATTCTCGGACAAATGCAGGGGAAGCGCGCTAGAGGAAGAGCGCCAGCTAGATGGGTGGACCAACTCAAGGAGGTAACTGGAGGCCAGATACAGGGAGCGGTACATATGGCGCAGAACCGGACCGAGTGGAGAAGATTGACATACAGTCACGATCCTCAGCATTGAGGGAACCACCAGAAAGAAGATGAGTGGACGAGCTCACAGCCCAGCTGGTATTAAATGGTTAGTGGAGCCCAGAGAGATCTACAACGCAAATGCGCCACCCATCTTGAGATATAAGTTCGAAGGTCTCAGTATAGTTACAACGGCTGCTCTACCCTTCAAACCGAAACGCATTACTGCTTCACGGCAGAAACAGGCGGGAGGTCCTACCACCAGTAATTAATCTGCGGCTACATTTCTTTTAAAGTTTTAATTTTTTTACTTTATGTACCTAGTTTTTTTTACCTTATATCATACTTCGTGTTTAATACTGAGTTACATCGAAATCTTAATGCTGTCTTAATCATAGTTAATGCCCTCATTAATACTAAAACAACTATAAAAAATTACCTAGGTACTCAACATTTTAAGCGAACTATACGATATACAATGTCTAAGTGTGTTTTAGACAATATTCTTGTAACGGAGTTCCCGAAAATTGCTTACTAAGTAACAACAGCTGGTCGTCTAGATTTATTGTTCTTTTCTTTAATTAACACGAAAATGAATTGCGTAGTCTCTTCCTGGAGTATCCTCTTTGACAGGTGGAAGGCGAATTGTAAGCCCGCACTTTTAGGTATCTTCATCCTGCTTATTTATGCCGCGAAGTGTTCATGCCGTTGGTAACACCGGTAATCACTTAAAAACAAACGCAATGTGAGATAGTACACCTGCCTAAGCAATAAAATTTAGCGCAAAAAATATTTATCAGTCGACCTAAATTTTAGACGGCAAGTTTTCACTTTTACAAATCTTGAATAACTTAGTGCGGTTTTACTGCTTTTTTTCTCTTTATTGCCACAGTAAATTAATCAAAACATTTTTTGGTGTAGAGCTCAAAATTTGTTTTATGGTTCAAAATTTTTAATGAATATTAAAACTTAAGTACGTTATACTGTTAAATGAATCGGTCATAAAACCCAAGGCATTTCATTAATAGCCTAAAATACATTTTCCGATTTTATAATTATTTTTTTTATGTGACGATACAAACCTGTTATCGGGTCAGAGCTGCTACAAATCGAATTCACTTCTTTTAAAATCATCATAAACCTATTTCAAGATTTTTCTACATACGGTAGCAACTAAAACTTAATTTATATTGAATATATGTAATCTATATATATAAAAATGAATTGCTGTTCGTTAGTCTCGCTAAACCTCCAGAACGGCTGGACCGATTTGGCTAATTTTGGTCTTGACTTATTTGTGGAAGTCCAGAGAGTGTTTAAAAGGTTTGATAAATATGAAAATGCTCGGAAATAAATAAAAATAACAATTTTGTTTTTCCTTTGATGTGTCCCCCGTCGGACGGATTCCTTTTGTTTATTTTAAGTTTATTTTATACAAAAGTTTAGGTATTTTATTTATAGATTGAGGCACTATGAAGTCTGCCGGGTCAGCTAGTTACAAATAAAAAGCTTATAATGAACGAGGCCAGTGGAAATTTCACAATAATTCATTTCATTCATTCAATCGCCGGAACATTTCGATCTACGAATACAAAACTGTTCACTTTGAATTTGATTTTATTGTTAACTGATCATTAGGAGTTTCTATTAGGTTGCGTCTTGTTAATGAATTAAATATCTTCAGTACTCATAATGTCGTACTATTTTCAAATATTTCAACACAATACGGTCTACGAAACTAATTTATTAGACAAATTTAATTAAATAAATGACCTAGTGTTATGTCGTTACCGGAGACCATAGATTGCATTGAGACATGAAGCATGAACTTGAAATATGAGTACAACGTCTCAGTTGTTTAATATTTGTTCCACACCTTCAAACGTATTACTCTTTCGTGGGAGTAATAAGCAGAATGGTACCTACCTATGCGGACTTACAAGATGCCGTATCAGCTGTAACATTTCCAGTATATTGCAATTTATTTTTTATTGCTTAGGTGGGTGGACGAGCTTACAGCCCACCTGGTGTTAAGTGGTTACTGGAGCCCATAGACATCTACAACGTAAATCGCCACCCGTCTTGAGATAGAAGAGTTCTAAGGTCTCAAGTATAGTTATAAGCTAAAGTCCGAGGGGTATGTCTTTGATGTTATTTTATGTGCTTATAATCGATTAAAATGGATTGATTAATGATAATACTGAAAATATTTTATTTATATGTTTTATTTATATATTAATGTTTATTCAATACGTAAAAGGTTTTGATGCTGGCAATATTTTTCCCGCAAAAATCAGAATCACTGCTTCACGGCAGAAATAGGCAGGGTGGTGGTACCTACCCGCGCGGACTCACAAGAGGTCCTACCACCAGTATAATTAGCTTTTCCAATTAATTAATTAACTAATAGAAAAAATCAGACTCTCTCGTTTTAGTGTCTTCGGAAACAGCGAACCCGTCTAAGAAGAAAAACGAGGCACGTCTCAAAGAAAATTAGTTATTAGGATTAACTGAATTGAAAATCCTACACCAATAGAGACCAAAACAAAACCGTTACGTACCAGAGACACATCAGAAAAGCGGCTTACAAAACGTTATTTTTATAATCATGGCCGCGTCCACGGGCATGAGACTTGCGCAAGATATAAATGAAATAAGTCCGTCAGCTTGTAAGTAATCCGATTAGGCTAAATTGAGAGATGTAACGGGACGTTTGGAATAGTTTTGCTCTAGATAAATGTGATTGTACAA
Organism: Bombyx mandarina; assembly: GCF_003987935.1. The sequence goes on along the minus strand of NW_021011568.1, from coordinate 880,639 downwards.
AGGGTAAAGACCGACTTGTGTGACTGTCAATCATTTTGATACCGGAGCTGGAGGTAATTTTGATGATGACGACTACCAGTGATCATAGGGATTTAGGTTTTTTTTTTAGAACTTCTGTTGGACTCGAAAGAAACTATAAAAAATATATTTATCACTTAAACTTGGTGAACAAGCTTAGTGTAAATGTATTTTACTATAAAGATAATTTTTATGTACGATGAACTCAATTAAGCTTTAAAACTAAAATAATTTTGTGGTTTCTCTCGCATCAGATAATTATGTGTTCAATCTCGTGACGGACATGACGTTAGGTATCTACCAGAAGACACAGACATTAGGTAGCTACCAGAAGACATAGACATCGCAATGTGGATGTTGCCATTTAGAAATGAGACCGGGATTACAGTTACAAAATAAATTATAACGCCTGTCAAATCCTTCAACTGGGAAATTGTTACTGCTTCGCAGAACAAATACCCAGTATAGTGGTACTTATATAATATGTAGGTTTAATATACGCCGAAATGCAAGGAAGAATTATGTTTTTTTATTAATAACCTTAAATAAATATAGCTAGATAATGTAGCAGCGCACTCAGCTTTTTTTTTTTTTATTGCCTTTGTAGGCAGACGAGCATACAGCCTACCTGATGGTAAGATGTTACCGTCGCTCATGGACGTCGGCAATGCCAGGGTCGGAATAAAATCGCTGCCTACCATAAAGTACTCTCCGCAAGCCTCGTTTGAAGAAGGACATGTTATAGCGCTCGGGAAGCACCGTGGAGGGGAGCTCATTCCAAAGCCGAATGGTACGTGGCAGAAAAGATCTTTGGAAACGCACTGTCGATGAATGCAGCTCTTCGAGATAATAAATGGGTGAACTCTGCTCCGGTGGCGAGAGGTGTGACGATAAAAAGGAGATGAGGGGATGAAATTCGAATTAATTATTTCTTTATAGAATAGTGACTATACGACCTAGCAGCAAACTTAGTGGCATAACTCATGCAGGCTCGTGACTTAGCCTATCACCAAAACTCAAAGGAAAGGAGATAAGGTATATTAAATTAGTAGGATAGTATAGTAGGATATTACAGATAGTTTGACAGAAGGTGGAATCGAAGCAGAAACAGACCTACATATATGTTTGATAGTCGGACGTTCTTATAAGACTGATGACAGATTGATATTATATAGTTATACCTATTCCCTGAAAGCAGCCTCTTGTGAAATGTAAATAACCTTTTCAATAAAACGAAATGAATCACACCTTTCGCATTATACGTTCTAAGGTCGACCCCGAACTGTCAATATTAAATATCTAATTACTGAATCTACTGTTACGAAAGGCGTTACACTGTGCACCGGTGACACTCGACACATTGGAACTGCGGTTGATTTTGTAATCACTTCAAAAAAAAAACCTGATAAATGAATGAACTTGATTGACGTTTTATAACGGACCTTATACCACAACTGAACGGGTTTGTTTATATTGAATTGTCCATAAAGTATTACAGAATAAAACGCAGATTAAAACTAATAATAATAATAATAATGACTCACTCATATCCTAGACCATACTTGGCTTAGCCGGTTTGGCCAAAAAATCGGGCTTAAAACACCTGAGACAATCGTGTTTGCATATACTATAATGATAATAACTGGGAACAAATCACTTACGGTCATTTGGCCCCAAATTAGGATCCTCTGTGTTATGGGTACCAGAGGCTGACATACATATATAATAAAACAGTATACAGTAAAATAACAAACATACAGATCACACAATTGTATACCTGATGTGAGTATCGAACCCACGACAAGTCAGGGGCACTGACTACTGGACTACCGAATCAGTGTTGGATGTGAACATCGATCTATTATCTATAGTGGTAATAAATCGATGGATGTGAAAACTAATGTGATTAAGCTAAATTTTTCCTCATTTAAAATAAAATAACATTATAACTCAACTTTATTAATATATAATATTATATGTTTCGTGTTTTAGTACAAATAAGAGCCTCGATGATAATAATAGTCCTTTTGTGTACCTTTATTAAAATACAAAAGATTAGAGCGCTCTTGCTTAGATAAGAACCGAATGCACTTTAAACTTAAAGGTAAATTTAACGCGTTCTCTGTCGCAAAATCGAATTGCCAATAAGCTTACACTCGCACGATTGGTGTAAAATATGGTTAGTATAAATAGCGATAGGTGGCCTATTCTCAAAGCATCTTACACAGTCAGCTCACTTTCTTAGGTTACATAACTGAGAAATACGTATTAAATAATATATTTTTTTTCTACCTATGCTGATAGCCTTTAGAGGCTATTTCAGGTTTACCCATCGTGTAGGTGAGCTCTCGGGGCTTAAGCCGGATGTGTTGCTAACACTGGCCCTAGCCAAAGCGGTTTTTTGCAGAATCTATCACCGGATCGGAAACGTGACCCACTGAGAAGATCCGGCGAGAAACTCAGTGGGCAATATGCTTAAGAATTTCATACAATATGTGAATTAGGTCGTGAAAATATATTAATAATCAGTTTACTGAAATTACATGTAAGTTAGATGAAATTTGCATTAAAATCATTGCTATCAGAGTTTTTAAGATTTTTTAGATTTAATTCAAATAATATAATATGCTACGAATGGAAATTAGCGGACTGTGTATTACGTAAAATATCGCTTAAAATAAAACATAATTTTATTAGAAATAAATTAAAACTTCTATATCAAGGTCTTATTTCAGAGTTTACGCTGAAGGACGATTTCTAGTGCATAATCTAATTTATGGCGTGACGTAACTTGCACGGGTGCAATTATGTTGCGTCATGAAACATATTGTGCTTTTTCCTTAGCATTTAATTTTCGCATGCATCTTCGAACAAAAATTCCATAGGATCGGGTAAGCACCACTGTAGACCATAAAAGCTCTTAATACATGGATACTTTACTTCATACACAATATAATTATATGGATTTGTATAAGCAAATAATTGAAATTGAATTGTTTGTCTGTATATATGGAAGTAATATAAAAAGAAATATTTTTATATGATTTGAAAAAAAATAAGTATTACAAAACTGCAATACAAAATATTGGGCTAATTTTTTAAAACATCTTTCTCTCCCTCATTTTTCAGATCACTTATCTTGCGACTTCTAAATGACATCCATACTACTTATCATGTTACCTACAAACGTGGTGAAGCTAAGCCAATTTCCATGCTATTGTGGAAACGGTTTATTGGGAAATTACATTGAGATACGGGCGCAAGTAAATGGTGTCTGTAAAATTGGATTTGCGATTATGATCGTCTGTATATTACCTCTTTGTGTTTCTTATTATATGTACACTANATCTTGCGACTTCTAAATGACATCCATACTACTTATCATGTTACCTACAAACGTGGTGAAGCTAAGCCAATTTCCATGCTATTGTGGAAACGGTTTATTGGGAAATTACATTGAGATACGGGCGCAAGTAAATGGTGTCTGTAAAATTGGATTTGCGATTATGATCGTCTGTATATTACCTCTTTGTGTTTCTTATTATATGTACACTATTTGACTAAGGTACAATATTTGTAATGCGATTAAGTATAACAGTATGCTTAGTGCGAGTTTTTTAACTTTCTGAAGTCGTCGTGACCTAAAGAATAAGACGTCTGGTGCATTCATATGTAGCGATGCATCGGTGTTCAAATTCCGCCGGCAGATACCAATTTTTTCCAATGAAATACGTACTTAACAAATGTTCACGATTGACTTCCACGTTGAAGGAATAACATCATGTAATAAAAATAAACCCTCAAAAATTATAATTTGCGTAATTACTGATGGTAGGACCTCTTGTGAGACCGCACGGGTAGGTATCACCATTCTGCCTATTTCTGCCGTGAAGCAGTAATGCGTTTCGTCTTGAAGAACGGGGCAGCTGTTGGACACACTGATCAATTTTTGAAGTTTACTATTCCTTCAAAGGATGGCTTTTGGCATATAGGTCGTTAGATGTCGTTATTGCGGTAGGCAGCGGCTTGAGCGGTAGGCAGCGGCTTTTGCGGTAGGCAGCGGCTTTTGCGGTAGGCAGCGGCTTTGCTCTACCCCTGACATTGCTGAAGTCCATGGGCGACGGTAATCACTCACCATCAGGTGGGCCGTATGCTCGTCTGCCTACAAGGACAATAAAAAAAAGCCAAATTACAGTTAGCTATAATTTCCTACTTAAGTAACAGAACAATCATGACTCCCGTGGATTGCATTAATATACGTTTTTTCACACCCTATTTATCAACTCAGTTAAAAAGGTAACGAAAACTCGAATACATTTACAAAACATTCCAAAATCAAATCGTTAAACGTCAACAAACGGCTCATTATCGTTAAAACCAGCCAATAATCACATTTCAACATTGAAGTTGCCTACATCAATCCGGGCCGACACGCGATCCGTGATTCATACGTCCGTTTTGCATTTAACTTATCACCCATTTAATTGGGTGTTACAGCTCGCGTCACTCAATAGCCCTTTAACTGTATCGAGATCGCAGAATCTGCATCTGATACTTCAATGCCAAGGCTGACGCTATTATTGTCGGTCAGGGTTGTCGGGATTTCGGTAAAAACTTGGAAAGGTTAATGGCACAAAGTGTATTCATTGGCGAAGGACTTTGAATCTTGGTATCATCAATCTATACTTGTATAGTTATTTTGTTTCCTCTTTTCCTGTCCATATTTTTCATCCCGGCAGAGGGGTTAGCCCCGAGGCCCGTTCCATTCCCCCTTAAGGGGGTACGACGACCCGCAGACTGTCTATAGCTTCTATGTTGCAGACCTTACACTACCCTATAAATTGAGTTCAGTCACATTACACATATTTCGGTGTTCAGTGAACTCATATGTTTATGCAAACGCTCTGCCCGTTTCTGCAATTATACGGTCTAGTTAGAAGGTCGATAATTTGGATGAAGATTGGACTTCAATCTTATATCTCAGAGAACGCGATGTGGGCTATGGAAATTGTTTAACATCCGTTCGGTCTCATTACTGTCACTTCTTCTTAAGCATAGGTACCGATATTATACCTATCGATATAAATACCTAGTCGCATAACATTGACCAACACTGAAAATAACACCATTATATTCTCTTTTAAAAAAGCTTTTATGGAGCAAAGACTACCAGTAACTAATATTCAAAGAATATTCATAATAATTAATGAATTATTTAAAAAGGTTCTGCGTCTACTGTATTGATCTTTAAACTTCCCACTCATTTGTTTTCTGACTTTGCTCTTATGTATTGCGTGTTTCTGTTTTGATGAGCATTAAATAATTCTGTACACCTTTCTAAATTGTTACAAAATTGCAAGTCAATCAAAGTAAATTCGGTTCCTTTAATATATTTTTCCAAGTTTTAGTTGGATATCACTGTTTTTATCAGCCCTAAGGTAAACACGACACTAATTGACAGCGAGCGCTCGTTCGGATATTTTTCAAAAGTTTTCGACGTGTGAAATGCTTTAATTTAGCTCTTTAAATTTGAGTTCTACTTTATAAAAAAAAACGGTAAGTATAATAACACATAACCCAAATTGTCTTGGGTTCGCACGAGGCTTACTTGCGTCTGACAACTATAATATTTGATTAAGTATTTTTGCGGTTTATATCCCAGCTTAAACATCTTATTTTAAAACGTTGAACGCCATATGAAAAATCGAGCATTTTCATTTTCACTGTGCTCACCGGTGAGCCTTATCTTACTGATCCGTTCAAGCCATGAGGGGCACCAGTGAGGCGCGTGAAGGTTCCAACGTAAACACTTCCTACCATTCCCTAACCTGGAATGGAAAGCAGTCGACGTCGCCCAAAACACGTCATTTCGGATCCTCCTGATCCACTCATGGTGCTTTTAGGTACCTCAAGCACCGGTCATCGTTCTCGTCGAGCCCGTCGTGGGTCGCGTTTCCGATCCGGTGGCCGATTCTGCGAAGCACGGCTCTTGCTAGGATTCGTGTTAGCAACGTCGTCAGGTTTGAGCCCCGTGAGCTCACCTACTAGTTAAGGTTACGGTGAAATAGCCTCTCAAAGGTATCAGATAAGGTAGGAAAAAAAAGCTTCCTACAAGCCACAGAATGCAACTACCAAACAAAACGCGTATGGAAGTCAACCGCGTGGCCATTAGCCGAACCGAACGGCGTGATCTTCAAATCCAATGGAAATTTGTAGTTTTTACTAAAGTTATATTATATCCTTTTAAAATATCTTAGAAACTAGATTTCAAATTCATTACTCAAGTAGGAAGTGATTTGTAATGACAATGTGATGTCAATGAACTTGCAGCCCGAAGACCTGTCTTTAGAGGTTAGGCCGCAGTTGCATTAGTCTAATGTTTATGCCGTTCTATCTTTCATTATTTAGTGATATATATACCATACCATTAAAAAATGGATATGTGTAGATACCATAAAACAGTATTATTATAACTTGACCATGAAATACACACATGTGAATGCGATTGATTATTAGACAGCTAATGTTTCCAGCATAGAACCCAAACTAAACAAAATTACGGTGCAAACCTTTGTGAATCTGTTTAGAGTATTGTGATGATGTAATTCGGCGGAGAGAAACTGTATGGGGGTGTGTAAAGTTGTTGTCTATTTAGTGGACAAGGCTAAACATATTTTTGAGTCATTTCCAAAGCATACGTACAAAAGCTCAGATTTTGTTGTAGACTTTGTTGTAGAAGTAAAGACTACTGTTATGACACCCTTTGGTTCCTAGCTTTTCTTCCATCATCACTTTTCCCGAATAGCATCAGCACTCATGATCCTTTATTAGAGTAGAGAACAATCCCCTCCTATCCAGTCAGTCCTGTTCCTAATTCCACACGGCACGGTTGCCGTCATTGTTGTCGTAAACCTTTGCATGTCTATTTTATTAATAAATTTAAAAAAAGTCTTTTCTCAATTCCGTATAACACTACGTGCAACAATTTACATAATTTTTACGATCGGATAGTTAATTATTATACATATTTATGTTAAATGTTCGCGAGCACATGTACCATAAGGTATCGAAAAAAAAAACTAGATTTTTTAATGTATAATGACTATCAGAGTTGAATCTCAATTGTAACTGCCATATTTTTCCACAGAACAATTTTTATTAATTTATTTCCTGTATACAGCCCACCTGATGGTAAGTGGTTACCATCGCTCATGGACGTCAGCAATGCCAGGGATACAGCCAAGCCGCTGCTTGTTCATTTAAATCTCTGTTGCAAACCAACCAAATCATTTTATAATAACAAAATAAAAATTTTAGAAAAACCAGTTTTATTTGATCCACGCTAACAAAACCAGCAAGGACACTGCAGAAAAATCAATAATCTACAACTAATAAGAACAGGATAAAGTCACATCAGAAAGCCTCATAAAACACCATCCCGATGTTTATGGTGTACTATAAAATGATCTTGTAGTTTTAAGTTTAACGTATCGCCTCACAAATTACGTTTTATTAGGGCATGAAGAGTTTACGACCTGTGATATATGAGCAGCGAATAAGTGGACAAATTTGATGGCAATAGTATGTTTGTGGAACAATGTAAGCTTTGTTGTTGTGTTACAAAGACGCATTTTGTATTAAACGTTTTGACGTCGGCTTTAAGCAGGGTAAGGAACAATATTATTGGCTTCGCCGCAGCGTATAGTTTACTTAAAATGTAGAAATTATTAGTCTTTCGAATTTGTTTAAATTTTCCGTGGTATGGCAATTACAACTTTTTATTTTGTTGTATATATTTCTTTATGTATTAATTATGAGATGTATATGAAAGAGATGGCAATAATCAAGAGCAGGAATTAAAATAAATTAATATTACATTAAAATAAATGTCATTTTCCAGAGTACAGAGAATATTAATTTGGTTTCAGAGGTCAATCTGTTCGTCTAAATTCAAAAGGAAAATGGGAACTATTATAATGGGAACTTAATAAAAACAAAAACAAATGTTTCGGTCATCTTTAGACACGAAACATGATGACTTTAGAAGTTACAATTGCAATTTTACTAGTCGCTATCCGTTTGTCTCCTAACTGCATTTATCTTAAAATCTTTTAGAAACTTGATTATATGTATATTTAATATTTCTTCGCTGTGGATAATGATGCAGCCACAGGATTGAACAAAAATATGGTAGTACAACTACATGAAAAATCGTATCTATTAAACCACTGCTTTTCCGAGTTTGTATTTATACGCGGCTGACTTATATACCTATAACCAAAAACTATAATATTCATTTGAAATTACAATTTTCGTGATGTTTTGAACAGTAGTAATTTAAGTTCCAATCAACTATTCAAATATGGACACAAAAATAAAAGAGTGTCTCATATCTTTTTATCTATTTAACAACGAAACTATCGAGTTCTTGCCGTTAAATTATAACATCAACAGTTCCAAGTACATTATTACGTTGAAAATGCGCACTAATGCATCGGATTCTCTATTTGTCAAATTATAGAGCGCTATGGTAGTGATCTCACGAAGGAAGTCGTTGACATTGGTATAATATAGTAAACGGAGATGTTGTATCGTACATTTTTTAAATTTTTTTATTGCATAGATGGGTGGGCGAATTCACAGCCCACCTGGTGTTAAGTGGTTACCGGACTCCATAGACATCTACAAATTCAATGCCGCCACCCACCTTGAGATATGAGTTCTAAGGTCTCAGTATAGTTACAACGGCTACCCCACCCTTCGAACCGAAACGCATTACTGCTTCACGGCAGAAACAGGCAGGGTGGTGGTACCTACCCGTGCAGACTCACAAAAGGTCCCACCAGCAGTAATTAGGCAAATTATATTTTTTCCGGTTTGATTTAAAGCATATAAAGTTACTTTACAGTTATATGAATGTATAACATATTATATTTTACTTTTATAGATTTTGAAATCCTGAAATTTGGAATAACTTTCAGCTTTCTCTTTCAGGTAATGAACGACACCTTGATACCAATAAGAGTTTTAAGGACATAAGCTTTAGATTTATTTTAAATTTTGACATTTAGGGTGTCAATCCACGTTCCATTTGTATTGTAACCTTGAAATATGGTGCGGCCATTTTACAATTTCAGTGATTCCTTAGTTGTATTCTTAAAAAAAGTGAAACTACTGACTGTAATTTAACAAACCGGTCCATAAATATTCTTTGTTATGAATCCTATACCTTATGTTATGTCCATGTACGATAACGTGCAGCGAGAGTAGTGTTTCGCTCGTTAGATGACGGACATTTGACATTCGCGCGTTTGTAGTGAAAGTCTTCGTTCTGAAGCTTTCTCAATCTAAGCTCAGGCTAGACTCTATTAAGATAAGGGATTTATTTGAAAACGGAATACCAATGTGACTTAATATTTTTTTGTGTTTTTTTTTTTGTAATATTATTATTAACATTAAGAGTGCGTTTTCATTCACTGTTTCTAGGTATCGGCTTGGCTCTGCCTCTGGCATTGCTGACGTCGATGAGCGACGGTAACTTACTACACACAAAAATGTATATTTATACTTTTATCGATGACATATCCACTCAAGTTATTTTTTGTCAGCCTCTTCCAACTACTTCTCCATCTTTTGTCGTCGCTGGTCTCATTCACAGCCATTGTTAACATGCCTAGAATAAGTATTCTAAAAATTTAGATATCCAACAAAACTGTTGACATTCACGAAAACACCTGTCAATTTATTATAATTGTTCAGTGTTTAATTAAATATTGAACCCATTTTACTGATGGTAGTCTTGGGAGTCCGCACCATCACCCTGCCTATTTCTGCCGTGATGCAGTAATGCGTTTCGGTTTGAAGGGTGGGGTAGCCGTTGTAACTATACTGAGACCTTAGGACTCATATTTCAAGGTGGGTGGCGGCATTTACGTTGCACATGTCTATGGGCTCGAGTAACCACTTAACACCAGGTGGGCTGTGAGCTCGTCCACCAAACTATGCGATTTGTTTTTTTTTTGTTATCTTAATACATATTAATTTTATAAATAAAAACCTATACTGTTGACTGTACTAGAAGCGTTAGCATAGAAACAGTATTACCACGGTAGATATGCAAGATAAACTGTCGAGATAAGACAGCGGTGAAAGAAGCTTGACTAGACGTAATTACAGGGCGGCCGAGTGTACGTGTAAAATACTGAGTCAGGAGCCTCTCAAGAGGAAAACTTGAAAGCGGTGGCTCTAGAATTGCATATTTTAAAGAATTAATTCAAATCCACCTGGCTTATTATAAATTGTTATAGAATTGCGTCTATGCAGTTTGAGATTAAAGAAAATATATACAGTATAACAATACAGTGTTTAGTTATGAAATGAAACTAGCCGCGCAGTTACAAATTAAATTAGCGATAGAGGAATGACATAGGACTAAGAAAAAAACTTGTGTATAAGCAATGACATGTCCTTCTTCAAACGAAGCTTGTGGAGAGTATTAAGCGGTAGACAGCGGCTCGGCTCTGCCCCTGGCATTGCTGAAGTCCATGGGCGAAGATAACCACGCACCATCAGGTGAGCCGTATGCTCGTCTGCCTACCAGAGCAATAAAAAAAATGACAAAGCGCTATAAAAACATAAATCTATATATAAGTATATAAAAAGGAATTGCTGTTGGTTAGTCTCGCTAAAACTCGAGAACGGCTGGCACGATTTGGCTAATTTTGGTCTTGAATTTTTTGTGGAAGTCCAGAGAAGGTTTAAAAGGTAGATAAATATGAAAATGCTCGGAATTAAATAAAAATAACAATTTTGTTTTTCCTTTGATGTGTCCCACGTCGCGGTCGGACGGATTCCTTTTGTTTGTTTTAAGTTTATTTTATACAAAAGTTTAAGTATTTTCTTTATCGATTGAGGCGCTACGAAATCTGTGAAATAGCAAGACTTTCGCTTGCGTGCTGTTTACGGCACGCAGTGTATGTTAGAGCTAATAGACCAACTAAACCTTTTACTTAGCGTGGCTGACCAACCCGGCTGAGGCATCGGAAAGGAGGCGAAGAGCTTAGTGCACTGTACATTTCTTACCATCCTCTGGGTCAACGGCGGTCGGAGCTTAACTTGAAAACTACTAAATTATTGAGTATAGATAAATTGTGTAATTGTAGTCCCATACATTTGTCGGAAATTAACGTTGTGGAAAACAACAAGAGATTTCAGAAGAGTACAGTTTTTCAAAATTTCCCGTAGACCAAGAAGTGTCGTTTATGTTTTAGACAAAAAAACCTATGTGTTTCACAAATTATAAAATATCACTCAATGTTTATTACACTACGATATATTAGCTAATTGTATTAAAAAAGTATTTCTCCTTGCACAATTAATTAAGCTATTGGCTCGTATGTAATATACGATATTAATGATATTTCTTTCTGGCAATCTATCAAAAGGCTTGTGACCAACCTCCTCGAGATAAAGAACTGATAAAGCCATGGCTGCTCACAAGTTCAACGAATTTCTTAATCTTTTTTTTTATTGCCCTTGTAGCCGTTGCCTACCGCTAGCCAAGCCGCTGCCTACCACTAGTCAAGCCACTGCCTACCGCTAGCCAAGCCGTTGCCTACCGTTGCCAAGCCGCTGCCTTCCGCTAGCCAAGCCGCTGCTTACGGCTGCCAAGCCGCTGCCTACCGCTAGCCAAGCTGCTGCCTATCGCTAGCCAAGCCGCTGCCTACCGCTAGCCAAGCCACTGCCTACCGCTAGCCAAGCCGCTGCCTACCGCTGCCAAGCCGCTGCCTACCGCTAGCCAAGCCGCTGCCTACCACTAACCAAGCCGCTGCCAGCTCCTATTTCGTATCTTAAGAACCTGCAAGAGCGTTTAGGTATGAACAGCCAAAATAATGATTTACACTGTAAAGTTTTAGTATGAAGAATCATCAGTTTTGAAATATGCTGGTTTTCCTTTAACCAAAATTATTACACATATTCGCGATGTGAGAACAAAGTGCTAATGATATCTAGAGGTCTAGTCTAGTAAGTTCCATTAAATTTGACTGGCTGTCACCTTCCAGTCCTTATCGCCGTCTGACACGAAACCCGACACCGATTCTGTGTAACTACGAGTAATTTAGTTAATTAATATAATTTCGAGCATCTCGTTTGGAACTTGAAGATGGCAGGTGTCGTCTTTCTGGAAATTTCTGTACACTGAGAAAACTTAATGATGGCTTTCTTCAAATGCACGGTCTTTGGGTTCTCTTAATCGTAGCTCATATATTGTTCGTTTTGGCAAAAATGTTTTCTTTCGTTCATAAGGAAAGTAAAATTTGAACACAGCATATTGTAAATGGTTAAGTGTATTGCTTGTTTATTGTTAGTTAAAATAGCTAAAGTTCCTTAGATGATAACGATGTGGTTATCAGAGCATCTTGAGAGAGACTGACACTCAACTATATTCGAGTGATGGTTATTTTGTCCCGAGTATTCGTCTTGTCAGTACGCTAGGATCCCAATACCGCCATCACTTCTAGGTTCGTGTGCAAGGCAGAACAAAGCTCATAGTAATGTCTCAAGGGTTAGGCAGCCCTACTACGACAGCAAAAAAGGTTTATTTTATTCTTACATGAAATTTTGAGTGCATGCTATATTTGTACGAGTAGTCGCTCAAGGAAGTTTGTACCTACCCAAGCTTAGTTCATGAACCAGAGCTTAGTTTTTTAGTTTTTTTTTATTGCTTATTTGGCTGGACGAGCTCACAGCCCACCTGGTGTTAAGTGGTTACTGGAGCCCATGGACATCTACAACGTAAATGCGCCACCCACCTTGAGATATAAGATCTCAGTATAGTTATAACGGTTGCCCCACCCTTCAAACCGAAACGCATTACTGCTTCACGGCAGAAATAGGCAGGGTGGTGGTACCTACCCGCGCGGACTCACAAGAGGTCCTACCACCAGTAAGAAAGTTACGTAACTATACCTTTTTTTTCCCCCGAAACTCCTACTAGGACCCCGCGCCTAGTGGCCGCGCGGCGTTTGAGGTACTTGACAATCAGCAAATGTTGGATTGACAATAGAGCAGACCGCGGGCCCAAGGATGTTTTAGGACTCTATACAACTAAGTATATCTGAGATAACTAAATTCGAAGTGAAGAATTTCGAAAGATTTTTTGTTAAATCATACCGAAAATACACCGTTACTAAACAAATTGGACAAATTCATATTATAATTTCGACGTGAGATATGAACATTTGAAACCTGGAAGTTAATGTGCGGGGAACATAATAAAATGCTTTTATCACTGTCGTTACCGCGACAGAAATATTAAATGAACTGCGAAATGTAATGAGGTTTAGCACGGAGGAAATGGTTCATAATTTTAATCGTATTTTAAATCATATGTATTCTACAGTTTTTGGAGTTTGGTGTCGAGATCTGAATTGAAAATAGAAAAAGCTAACATTGTGATTAGCAAAAAAAAATTGGATATAGATATTATTATGATTAAAAACAATATTGGAACAGAAAGTGCTTTATAGAATATCGACAATTCTGTTAAATCGGATATAGTTTATATAAATGAGTTAAAAATATTGAAATTATTTACATTAATTAGTAAACAACAATCATTAGTGTTGGTGGTCGCCATATTAGCTGTTGTTTGACCTGTTTATTTTATTTATTTTAAGTGGAAAAATAATAGCGTTTAAATATCGGGACTTCTTTTGAAATATAAAATCATAGTGTTTAAAAATTATATAACCGCGAAAGCTTAAATCGATTCTAAAGATAATTTTAAAAAGCAATTCTATATTAAGAAAAAGGCACCCTAATTTTTTTTTGCGAATTAAAAATTTTCGAGCGAAATCAGTAAGTGACATGAACAAGTATTTAAATAATTAGTAACACGATTTTAATAGTTAAGAAACGAATTCGAGCAAACACAATGAATATTCTAGAAATGTCTCTTATTACACTGATTGGATGCTAATTGGCTTGGAAACAGAATTCTATGATTTGATTCAAATGAATTTGGTTGAATGATCAAACATTTTAGGCCTTTAATGATAAGTCTGTTCGTTTATTATTCACCAAAGTTTTTTTATTAGATTTTTTTAAATCGTTCTACATGGAAATAGACATCTTATCTATGAACTTGAGTGCCGTCATTTACGTTGAGAGATAAGATCGATATCTGAATTATGTTATAAAGCGGTGTTTACCAGATATAGGACACACTGTGGTATGAAAGCGGTCCGTCGTGAGCTGGTCTGTCCAACGAAAGCTAAAAAAAGCAGCAGAATGATCAATGTAAATAAAATAGTATGGAAGTGTGTTATGAGAGCTGTCTCGGTTCCGGTACTAATGGCTCGGCACACGGAATAGTTTATCTATTCCGTGGCTTGGCAGGTGGCAGTCTGTGGTTCTGCGACTGTAAAATAAGGACAAGCTTGCGTTGACTAAATTTTGATGGGTTCCATTAATGTTTTTTTTTTCCTTCCATTTTTTTGTTTTGATCAATCGCTCGAGACTTGAAATCGCCAATATGAGAGTAATTTGAAAAAAAGAACCGAAAACGTATAAGCCATAAGGTTTTTTATTATAATAGAATGTCCAAACATCGGTCAGAATGAAGATCGTTGTGAAATTTACTCCAAAATTATTTATCAATATTTTCTAAATCGTATCTGATAATGTTCATGTTGTTATCTTATATCCGTAATTCTGAACCCATCTGCATATTTTGACGACATTATAATGTCATCTGATGATAGCATAATATTACGTCAACGTTTAAGAAACAAAAACCATTGTGATCTATTTCTATATTACAATGTGTACAGAATAAAAATAACGCTCAATTGCCAAATTTCAGATGCCAAATTTTATCGCATAATTCACCGCGAATCCTAAAAGAACCCTAATAAAGAAGCTCATTCACGGTCTCGGAGACGGGTGTGACCGATTCGACATTATGTCGTCCACGACACCTGCGGCGTGCGGTTGTTTTACTTGTACGCTACAACACGTTTATAAAATGTATATACGTATTGCGTTGCGACCTGTTTCAAGATTTAAACAGTTGCACGAACTAACCGTCATGTCAGTTCAATTTTGACTTCTTGAAATTAGTCGATCTATTTTTTTTATTGCTTAGTTGGATGGACGAGCTCACAGCCCACCTCATGTTAAGTGGTCACTGGAGCCCATAGACATCTACAAGGTAATCGCGCCACCCACCTTGAGATAAAGTTCTGAGGTCTCAGTATAGTTACAACAGCTACCCCACCCTTCGGACCGAAACGCATTACTGCTTCACGGCGGAAATAGGCGGAGTGGTGGTACCTACCCGTGCGGACTCTCAAGAGGTCCTACCACCAGTGATTACGCAAATTATAATTTTGCGGGTTTCATTTTTATTACACGATATTATTCCTTCACCGTGGAACTCAATCGTGAACATTGGTTGAGTACGTATTTCATTAGAAAAATTGGTACCCGACTGCGGGATTCGAACACCAATGCATCGCTACATACGAATGCACCGGATGTTTTATCCTTTAGGCCACGACGACTTCATAATATAGATGATTTGGTATAAATCCAAAGTGGTCATCGAAGTCTACAGATAACAAAGCCTGTATGATGTCGTCCATATTGAGGCATAATTGGATAGCTTAATCGCATTTTCTTAACAATACAGTTTGAATTACACTAAAGCTTAATTTCAAATTTCGCTTACTTCTATTCGTTCAGGAGATAGAATTAAGAAAAATAAAAAGGAATAAACGTCGAACTATAATAACCAAACTTTCGGAATGCTTGTTTGCTTTGAAATTGTGTCTTAAAAATTTGGAAACACAGATGCTTTCAAAATAAAATGCACTATGTACATTTTTTTGTACCAATCAAAATATAAAGAAGTTTTGAGAAAACATCTCATTATAGTTCAAAAATTGTTGAAGTCAGATTAACATATTATTACATCCAGTTTTGAATGAAATGGGTAACCGCCGAATTCATTTTAAAGAAAGGCTCAAACGATATTGGTACTGCCAGCAATAACATTGAATCATTCAAGATCATTATAAATAGAGTTGTCACGGTTGTTTGTCCAAGAATTTTTATATAATAAAACATCAAATATAAGTGCCAGTTTAATGTTAGAATATTTGTAAATTAATGAGATTTTTTTAAATTGACAAATCCAGCAGAGCGAATCGATTAATTTAAATCTTATTAAGCATTTGAATTTTAGTGTTCAAAATAATCAAAATATTTTAATTCGTAATTTTAATGTTAAATTTTGATGCACAAGATGCGATTAAGGTCTTAAATCGTATTCATGTGAAAAGAACACCTGTTTACGTGAGTTTTGTTTTATTTGAGTTCCGGTTTGAAATATCTGTTATACACATCTGAGACTTTTTACTGGTGGTAGGACCACTTGTGAGTCCGCGCGGATAGGTACCACCGCCCTGCTTATTTCTGCCGTGAAGCAGTAATGCGTTTCGGTTTGAAGGGTGGGGTAGCCGTTGTAACTATACTGAGACTTTAGAACTTGTATCTCAAGGTGGGTGGCGCGTCTACGTTGTGGATGTCTATGGGCTCCATTAACCACTTAACATCAGGTGGGCTGTGAGCTCGTCCACCCATCTAAGCAATAATAAAATAAAAAAACTTCAATGAGGTTGAAGTGTCAAACTTCTAATTGGTAGTAGTAGTAGTAGTAGTAGTAGTAGTAGTAGTAGTAGTAGTAGTAGTAGTAGTATAAAGAACTACTAATATATGTACAAACTAACCCACTTGTAAGAACGGGTCAGGTTTTTGTCAAATATCTTCCATTCCATGTTAGTAACAGTAACTATCAGCAGTAATCGGAGACCAAATTATGATTTTTTTTTATTGCTTAGATGTATGGACGAGTTCACAGCCCACCTGGTGTTAAGTGGTTACTGGAGCCCATAGACATCTACAACCTAGATGCGCCACCCACCTCGAGATATAAGCTCTAAGGTCTCAGTATAGTTACAACGGCTACCCCACCCTTCGAAAACTTACAAAACTTGATCCTCAAACTAGAATAGGACATGGTATAAACACATGACAACAATCCTCACATTTGCCAATTAATCTGCGCAGTCTATTCCAATTACGTTATTGCATTTCGGGTATACACGTATGTATGTATTGAAAGTATTATATGAACTGAATGTGAATGTTGAACTCACCAATCTAAGAGTGAATAGCTCTTAATGATGACATTACTAAAATCGATAGTTCACTGACATCTGTATCGCACATTCTTTCAAATAAGTTCTTAGAAAGCTCATGCATAAATCCAATTGCAAAAGTCACTCCCTAATGCGGAGTAAGCTCCCTTTTCACTGCTACGGTCTAAAAATTATGACCTCTCTTAAGGTATAAACTCAATGTATGCGCGAAAGCTTTAACTTCACAAAAATAAAGCTGAGTAGTGATGAGCTTGTATTTTTTATTTTTCTAGATCTGCAACCTATCTTGAGAGATCGTGAATTAAAAACTACTAGAGACAAATAAACAATATTAACCTATTCTCAATTTGACCACAGACTAACAGAGCAACAAAAGTTTGACAATAAACATAGAGTATACATTTGTGTGCGTGTGTGTGTCAAATAGATGGTAGTGTGTGTAATGTTTTTTTATTATTAAAGCATAATTTAAAAAAAAATGACCATCCGCACTCCTTCGCTATATTCTCTATAAGTGTGGGAAATTTCATACTCCTCCGTCCTAGCAATTTTCGTAAAAAGGGGTACAAAGTTTTTGCTTCACGTATTAATATATAGATAACTCATTAAATAGTTTGTATATCGCCAGTTATCTTGAAATTTAATTTTTTTAGTCGTATTATATGAAAATGATCAACTAACTTTTTAGTTACATGTAGCACAATATCTGTGAACTAGAGGTCCCGCAGTAGTCGAAATTCGACTATAATTAATTGAAATTGTAAGTTTGTACACTATTATGATTGTATTTTATACTTCTATAATCACAAATTTCGCCAAGACTACACTTAACTATAAAAAATATTAACAAAGACAAACAATATTTAATCTCAATTTGACAACAGACGTCAAGAGCAAAAGTTTGACAATAAATAGTATGCATGTGTGTGTGCGTCAAATACATGGTATGTAGTGTGTGTAATGTTTTCTTTATTGATTTAATGTATTACTATCTTTTATGCATTCTTTTAAAAAAATATTAGCATTGTGCACTTCTTCTCTATATTCTCTATAAGTGTGGAAAATTTCATACTCCTCCGTTCGCGCAAGTTTCGTAAAAAGGGATACAAAGTTTTTGCTTCACGTATTAATATATAGATTAGTCTATATACGTTACACTATACAACATTACAACTAAACCTCTAAATAGTATTCGTTAATTAGAAAGTAAAATCTACGAAGCCCAGTTGTATTATTCTGAATTTAATTTTAATCACTTACAGTTAAAATTTTGAACGGAAAACTCTTGAAGCATCCGCTACGCTTATGCAATAAAACAGCAATGTTAACGATTCCGCTTGACTCCCTACACTCTCGACACTAACTACGCAACGCTAACAAGCCATTCACACAGTTTTTCATAAACGAGTTATGGAATATAAGAAACCACCCCTTAATGACTTACAGAATTATACGTAATATCCAATTACGTTGTTTAGCGGGGTGTATTCGGATTGATGGTGAATTCCAACGAATTTGCATTACAAAATTCATTCGTCACAGTATTCTTTAGTCTTTAAGGCTGAATACTCTAGGGATTTTGAATTTTCTACACCCAATTTTAAATAATGAAATATTATTATAATAAATTCATTCGGCTATGTAAGAGAAACACAGTCTGGGTCCTCTGGATCTGCGGAGGGACTTCGGTTCCCTCTGTATTTTGTACCGTATGTTCCATGGGGAGTGCTCTGAGGTATTTAAAAAAGTCGTCGTGGCCTAAAGGATAAGACGTCCGGTGCATTCGTGTCGCAGCGATGCACCGGTGTTCGAATCCCACAGGCGGGTACCAATTTTTCTAATTAAATCGTACTTAACAAATGTTGACGATTGACTTCCACGGTGAAGGAATAACATCAAGCCCGCAAAATTATAATTTGCGTAATTACTGGTGGTAGGATCTCTTGTGAGTCCGCACGGGTAGATACCACCGCTCCGTCTATTTCTGCCGTGAAGCAGTAACGCGTTTCAGTTTGAAGCGTGGGGCAGCGGTTGTGACTATACTGAGACCTTAGAACTATATATCAAAGTGGGTGGCGCATTTACGTTGTAGATGTCTATGAGCTCCAGTAACCACTTAACAACAGGTGGGCTATAAGCTCATCCACACATCTAAGCAATTAAAAAATATATATATTATTCGAGATGATACTATCATCTTATTTTTACCATAGGACTACCCGCTACCGGAGTAGAGTTCATCCATACTACCTGGAGACACTGCGTTCATCCACAGTGCGTTTTCAGAGAGATCTTCTTTGCCACGTACCATTCGGCTTTGGAATGAGCTCCCCTCCACAGTGCTTTCCGAGCGCTATGACATATCCTTCTTCAAACGAGGCTTGTGGAGGGTATGTACTTAACGGTAGGCAGCGGCTTGGCTCTGCCCCTGGCTTTGCTGAAGTCCATGGGCGACGGTAATCACGTACTGTCAGGTGGGCCGTATGCTCGTCTGCATACACGGGCAATAAAAAAACCAATTTGTTGATTGCTTTTGGGAAAGGATTCATTTAGACAATTTAAAACACGAAATACGTTATCTTTCATTTAGTAGCTAAATACTTACACACTATAAATGGGTCATTTAATTTTTATGAAGACACAATATGACCTTTAATTTGACCTTTATAAGGTTTCACTTTGTAGTGTGAGACTAGATGTCGTCAATTTAATAGAAAACAATAGTTAAAACTACAGACTGATTGAAAATTATTTATGTCTCTCCAAAGAACAATATAGCCCCAAATACCTCATACTGGTGGTAGGACCTCTTGTGCTCCGCACGGGTAGGTACCACCACCCCGCCTATTTCTGCCGTGAAGCAGTAATGCGTTTCGGTTTGAAGTGTGGGGCAGCCGTTGTAACTATACTGAGATCTTAGAACTTATATCTCAAGGTGGGTGGCGCATTTACGTTGTAGATGTCTATGGGCTCCAGGAACCACTTAAAAGCAGGTGGACTGTGAGCTCGTCCACCCATCTAAGCAATAAAAAAAAAAAAAATAGGATTTATCTCAAAATTAACGCTGTCAGAAGCGAAATCCACAACAATACCCGAGTTCAGATCTCCGCATATTGCAAGCCAGCGTTACGGAACGTAACAGCTAGATTTATTGGTTTCGGATCGTTTGAGGCGAAAATTATCATTCATCTTCGATATATTAATAATAATGGTAGAGTATTAATTCGTTTGGATCTTCAATCAATGGCTCGGATCTTCGGGGAATTGGAATCGGTGGAACAAATTTCGGTATTCACATTTCCGAATAATGACAAAATTAAGAAAATAAAAGAACGGGTCTTTGAAAATGTTGTTCAATTTTCAATTTCATGATTAAGTTCTATTATTCACAACAATTAATTTAAATGTAGTTTTGATGAGTTCATTTAATGTAATACGCTTCTATCAGGCTATCCACAGCTGCGTACATCTAATGATTTCCAATATTGGAACAGGAACAATTTGATTGAATAGTCAAGTTACAAATTGTAGGAAACATGAAATTTTATACAAAATAATAATGAAAAACTAATATTCCAAAATGAATAGACACTTCAAAAAGAAAACTTATTGCGCATTTCACACACATCGCATACGAGTATAATACCTGTGAAAAGAATTTTAAAACTCATGAGAAAATTCCAAGTAGTATTTTTTTGGACTCGAGCGCTTCAAAAATAACTGGAAAATATTTCCGCGAGTAACACAAGGAAGCACGGTTGAAATGCAGAAATTTATACAAACATTTGATTTCAAACGCTGAGACTTACTCGCGACGTTTTTTAAAGAGAGCAGAATAATTTTTAGAGTTTCTTTGCAGAATGTCATTGATAATTTAGCAACATATAAGCGAACGATTCAGGTGAATAAATTAAAAATTATATTTGGTTGAAATTCCTCACATAGTATTACAGTGAATAGTTATTTTTCCCTAGGAAGAGGTAGACCTAAGAAGAAATGGATGGATTGTGTGAAAGACGATATGGGTAGGAGGGGAGTGAGCGAAGAAATGGTATATGATAGAAGAGTATGGAAGGAGAAAACATGTTGCGCCGACCCCAGGTGACTGGGAGAAGGGCAGGATAATGATGATGAGTTATTTTTTCCTTAACAAGTCTGTACCTAAAGTGCTTTAATACATGATTATTATTAACCTAAAATAATCTCTTGAGAGTCCGCATGGGTATGTACCACCACCCTGCCTATTTCTGCCGTGAAGCAGTAATGCGTTTATGTTTGAAGGGTGGGGCAGCCGTTGTAACTATACTTGAGACCTTAGAACTTATATCTCAAGGTAGGGCGTATTTACGTTGTAGATGTCTATGGGCTCCAGTAACCATTTAAGCAACCAGGTGGGCTGTGAGCTCGTCCAACCCATTTAAGCAATAAAAAAGAGGAGCTCACAGCTATAAATAAACATTAAATTTTCAAACAAATTTCAAAAACCTTATTAAATACTAATTATGTTTCTAATGATTACTATTATGAACTGTTTATCTTTTAGAATCAAATTTTTATCAAGCAAACATGATGTTTTAATTGAATTTAAATTGTATATAATGTAATATTATTTACTGTCCGGATGAAGCCTTTGTTTTTGTTATAACATCAAAACATGTCCATCAATCTAATCCCTTCGAAATTTAACCTCCATCACTACTCAGGTAACACAATCACTGACATTAAGCAAATTGAAATGTCCAATGCACCAACAACCCTTTTGAATTTTAATACTGATTGACGATCCACCCTCACTTATGAAGCTAACTTATATTTCCCTTGAGCCCAAGGCGGTTTCATGGTAATCCTCCCCATGAAATCGTACGACATATGTCGAAAATCATACAACTATCCTTGTCTTTTAGAAATATTTAGAGCAGGAGGAAACTTTTAAGGTGATACATGGTACAAGAGCTGGACTAAGTAAACATATTCGCATATGATGTGAAACCAACCCCAAAGTTCTAGGTTCCCCTAATAAGCCGATGTCTCACCTTAGGGACGAGAGACGCCAGTATTGCCATAGATTATGAGCTTCAACCATACAGATGTGATTTCGTTAATGCTCAACATTTTCTCTGTTGGCAACAATTACAATGACTAACTATAAATTGATGAGCTATGGATGAACTTAATCCGAATTCATAACAACAGTTGGAAATTAGTTAAATGCTTATAATGTGAGAAAATAAATGTTTCTCATATACCAATCATAGTTGTGAACAAGGTGCTCCCATTTTATATTGGTAATAACTTACGTAGCCTCCAATTTCATTTGCATACCAATATAAATATTTCAATAAATAGAAATTTAATAGCAATTCGTAAGCGATTGGTAGCCGAAACACAGAGGCAATGAGAAGATCCAATTAACTTGCTCGATAATTACGAAGTCAATAAATATAATCTGAGCACCTGATGGAAAGCGGTCCCTTTAGTGATCAGCTGTCAACAATTAGGAATCTATCAATCATAGATAAATACTTTAATGAATCCGTAGACGGATATTAAAAAGCAATGTTTTGTGGAATCGAAACATTAATGTAAACTGGAATAGTATAAAGAAGCCGTGTGTCTTTCGTCAACTTGTAGGCGGCAGAACACACTTAAAGAAGTTGTCGTTTGATATATCGCCAAATGATTGTCGCACTTATTTGGTCGAGTTTAAATGAATAAATTGATTGTTCTTTCAATTATTGTCTAAAATAAACAAAAGAGTAACAAAACAAAGGTGCAAAAGCAAAAAAGGCAAATATATTTTAATTTATTTTCGTGCATGAATTTTGAAAACGATGACCAATCTGAAACTATATAATCTACAGCAAAGAAACGAAGTGAGGTCACGTGATTAATGTGTAGGGGGCTGCCGTGACGAGGACGATAAACGTACGTCTGATCATCAACAAGTTGCAAATTAATATTGCGCCGGTAACGACCCCGTACTGTTATATAACACCTACGCACATCGAGCTCGGTGACTTATGTGTAATTTTGGCCTGATTGTGTTTAAGTTTGAGATATGAGGGAAGTTTGTGTTCATAAAGGTTAGGCTAAGGCTGCGGAAGAACTAACATTGTAACTAATACTCTAGATATGTACATTTGAGTTATTGGATATTTGCTTGGGATGATTACGTGCTTTGACCTAAATAGATATTGATTTGGTTGGTGTTAATAAGGTTAGTTTTGAGATTATCCCATTTTTCATTCAGAGATTGGACTAAGATAAGCTGAACATATCATAGACTAATTTTAGAAGTTTTTACATGTGTGGGGACGCTTTATTATTTATAAGTCATGATCTAAAGCCAACACCTACACGGTTATCTTCCTAACTTCATTGATTATCGACTTTAATAAGGAATCGATTGGCTTTTACCGTTTAACATGAGTTGTTCTTAACAAGCGCCACTAGCATTATCTTCTGCTCTTTTACAAAGAGCATATTTTCTCTCCCCTTTTGGGTATTTGCATTGTCAAACAACTGCCGGTCCTTTCTTTCAGCAATACCACCGCATTCACTAAAGCACAAAGTCAAAGTCCTCATATTATTATAATTGTGGAATTCTTATCATATGAAATGAAATAAATACATCGTGGATAAAAACTTAATGCTATCTGTCGAAAGTATACAACCAACAAGTACAAAGTATACAACAAGTATATATTGTATACAACCTAAATTAACTGCAGCATAGAAATACGTTAACTTTTTTAATAAAAAAATCTTCCTGCTTCCCGTCTTGTGGAACAAAAAGTCCTTTAAATTGTTAATTTATACAATTCTAAGAGATTCTTGACTAAGAAACATTTAAATAGACCACACAAGAGCTATAAGTTAGCTCGTTTCAAACAAGGAAGTCAGCTGTAGTAGCTACAGAGAAAAGGGTTTCGCGAAACCTGTTATTATAATGAATAGTTCGTAAGTATGTACCGATATTTCTTACAGTGACAATTTATCTTTTTGTTTTACTATTTAATAACAAACGGTACCTATTTGCTTAAGCATATACTTAGTACTTAGCTTTAGTATCTACTACTACTATGTGTGCTTCAATCTTATTCCTTAAATAGAAGCATAAAGTTTCTTTTTGAATTAGGGTTGTAGCGTCAATGTGATAAAACAATGATTTTGCCTGAGGTCAAATCAGATCGATGTAGGTAATTGACCAACGCAGCGATGAAGCATCATTTAGCCAAATAACCACCAAGTACAAGGAGACTATAACATATTAGTTATGTTTTGTCTACTCAACTTAGCTCATTAGTGGCTGAGAGGCTGATATAAATAATTGCAATGGCGCAAACTTTGGTAATTGGCTACTTGTTTTGAATATGAAGTCATTATCCAATTATACAACCAAATCACGTGCATCTTGCTTGCAAGAGATTTTAATATTTACGTTTAGGCAAAGTTATACTCATCTTTTAATAAGAATCGGTTACTCTAACCAAAATCTTCATGTCTTTATTCATTTTTAATATTCTTGTTTAAAAAGAATTTATTTTTAAGCTACATTGCGTTATTGAAAAACATAGTGTTTATTGTATACTGGTAGAATATTTATGTGGATAACATAGATTGAAATTGAATTCTGAAACAACTGTTCAAACACTTCCTAGATGTGCACAGCGCTTGGAGGTTATCGAAAAATGTATCAAAACTCTATCGACAATGCAGAGCGGGTGTAGGAATGATCGTTTCCAATAGCATACGCTTATTTTTAAATTGGAATATATTTCCAAGAGATTTTATTAGACATTGGTGAATTATCTATCTGAAGTATCAATGATTAAACCTTCTATTCTAGGAAACAATCATATTGAGATCTTAGATAGAGTGCCACTTTTCTTTATCTAATAATCTTCTTCTAATTATCAGTCAATCTAATTTTCAGATGGAGCATCATGAAGCTGTAATATTATTATTCTGATGACTACGGGGTCCAAAAATTCCTAAGTCTATTTAGGCAGTAAGTTTGCCAGATTGTGTAGAATCTAAACTGTAGAGTTATAACAGCCTAGATATGAAAAACTTTAAATCTATTCTAAATATCGTATTCGATATTGGAAACACACACAGACCCAACGGAGGGTTGCAGTGAAGCCCTCATAGCGAGTGACGTCATTTCACGGCTGTATGTCAAGCGTGCATATTTCATTGTTGCAAACAACACTGGGATTTCGTCGTGGGAAATCAGGCGTGTTGTCTGGGGTCGGAGAGTCGGAGATCGCGGTAGGTGCGATGTAATAACGATTTGTTTATTGGTACATTCATTGCTGTTTGGGTTGTTAGCGAATTGAAGTTCGTATTTTATAAATTCAGACTTTTATGACACTTATTTCAGCGACCTGTTCGTTTGTTTCTGTTTGTGGTGTTGATTCGAATGGAATTTTATAATTGAATAGCTGACCCGGCAGACTTCGTAGTGCCTCAATCGATAAATAAAAGACCTAAGCTTTTGTACAAAATAATCTTAAAACAAACAAAAGGAATCCGTCCGACAGGGGGGACACATCATAGGAAAAACAAAATTTTTATTTTTATTTAATTCTTAGCAATTTCATATTTATCTAACTTTTAAACCTTTTCTGGACTTCCACAAATAATTCAAGACCAAAATTAGCCAAATCGGTCCAGCCGCTCTCGAGCTTTAGCGAGACTAACGAACAGCAATTCATTTATATATTGTATATAGATTTTTAAGCTAAGTTCTGGTGCACAAGTTTTGGACAAATCAAGGCCGCGATACCATTACACATGTGAACTTAGAGCAGAGCTTGTCCAGTCCAAGTCATTAAGATGCAAAATAAGGAGAACATACAATCATCAAAGTTGATTAAATTATAGACATTAATTCCAAAGAGTCGTCAGAAAGGCAGCAAACCAATACTAAACCAACCGAGCCTAAACAACACATCCGTAATAATTAGCCACTATGTTATTCGGAGTTGCCTTAACGTTTCCGGAGGCCATTAATCTTCGCGGCGCCGATGTACTAATCTATGATGGATAATTGACTAATGGTTCGGCGTTTTCATTGTGTGGAGAGATAGATGTTACCGCTGAAATGTGTTTTGCATCGCATATATTTTTCATAAGTCTTGAGTCAAAAAAAGCAATTTTCAAGGCTTTGGCACAACCATTGGGGAATGCAGTATAGTAGAATTTGTTATGATAGTTTTTTTTTTTTAGATTTATTGCCAGGAATATTTAGGTAAGAGGACATTGCCGAATAAATTACTAAATAGGTTACTAGTATAAAGTACTTTGGCCCCATTTGATTGTGTTATTTTCATAAATTGGCTAAGTGAATCTGTTGCTAGGGGTCCCACCCATTTTGTGCGGGGAGAGACCCAGACGTGGGGTGGCGTGCTTTGCACGCTCACCCGCAGTAGGAAGCCGGGTGATGGTAGACCGCGTTCCCCCGACCGCTCTGGGGGAAGGTGTAACGCGGCGCCATCAAAGCGGGCTCTCGGCCCGCTGAACGAGGGAACCGGTGGTCGTGTCGCTGGCAGCCGCCGGTCCGGCGTCCGTGGGACGGTGGGATGGATATAATGTCCTCTGCGTCAACCCTGTCCCGCCGTCTCAATAGCCCCGACTGGGCTCCGGCCCGGTCCGAGGTAGGGCGCCGGTTGTGAGCGGCAGGAGTTTTTAGTGAGGTTCAACTCCCACATACCCCACCTTTTTTTTTTTTTTTTTTTTTTTCTTTTTTTTTTTTTTTTTTTTTTTTTTTTTTTTTTTTTTTTTTTTTTTTTTTTTTTTTTTTTTTTCTCGCGGGTAGAGGGCCGAACCTCCTACGAGGTCCCCGCGCAAAAGGGGCGCGCGGGGTATGTGAGACTCAACGATCTGCATGGTGTTGTGAGCAGACCGCGGGCCCAAGGATTTTAGAGCCCACCCACTAAACGACTCCTCTGCACTCTTACACCCGACGTCCGATCCCCTCCGAGGTCAGAACCCGGATGAGGTAGGGGGGCTACCGCGGTCAACACTACAACCAGACGGCGCGGCTCACCCCAAGGACGCCCAGCCGACGGAGCCTTCGAGGCGAATCGAAGGCTCTGAAACGTCGGCCGTCTCGGTACGGCAGCCCGTCGGGCCGCCCAGACGGTGCCGCTGGTGTCCCGGAATACCCCGCTGGACCAGAACCAGCCTGCCGGGTCGGGACGCGATACACCGTCGACCGGTCGCTCTATTCACTCCACTACAGGGGCCGGGACGTGCGGGCGTATTCCCGCCTCCGGCCCCCGGCTCGACGGCGACGGATCGGTGCGGAAAGGGAAGAGCTCTCCCTCTCTCGCTCCGCCGCCTCCTTCTGCGAGATGGTGGACTCGCAGAAGTCGAGCATCGCCTTCCAGGACGCGTCGCTGCCGAGCATCGTAGCCACGACGCGCGGCAGCGAGAGGTCCTCTCCTATGACCGCGACGAGGGCGGCGCGTTGCTCGTCGAATCCAGAGCAACGCGCCAATGTATGTGCCGCTGTGTCTTCCTCGTCGCGGTCCCACATACCCCACCTGCCGCGCGGGTGGGGATCCGGCGATTTTCTCCTGTGGAAAAAAAAAGTGAATCTCTTAAAATCAAATCACCGAGAAAATCGCCGCAGCGCGGGTGAGCCTTTGGTGATTTTCTCCTCTAAAAGTGAGTTTGTTTAGATTCGTAAAGTAAGTTATTTATGTTTTCTCATTCATTATGTCGAATACATAATATCTGAAATTTTATCTCGTGAAATATGAAATTAGGGAATTTCACGCACGTGTATATCCTGAAAAAACAATTCAAGAAAAACAAGTACACGTGTAACATCGAAACTTTCGCATTAATTTTATTATTCTTTCATAAATTACCCTGCTCATTTGTTTTGCAAATTGCTTCGAAAGCACTTACAGTTTGTCGAATCGAAGCGTGCTCGATAGTGAGCACCTGTTTGTTCTCATGGACTTATTCATAAGCTCATCGATTTTAATTTGTAACGTAAATTGTTTATTTTAACTATTTGAAGAGTAGCAAGAACGAAACTTCCGGTAGAATTTATCGGAAACAATTACTGCTAAGCTTGATAAGTGGCACCGTTCTTCCATTAAGAAGTCAATATTTTTAATTTAGTTAGTAAAATAGCCACTATTACGATACATTTAAGACTGAGAATAATTTTATCTCAGGGCATCAATGACGTTGTAATGTATAAAATTTTCCATTTGTAAATCATGGTCCAGAATATCTTCGCCATGGCAATCATTCAAAAGACAACAGAACTGAAATTGGTTAGGGCGCATTCCTTTTTATGTAACGTTATAATAAAATGAGTGAGAAATAGCATGATTACAATTGCTCAAATTTTGCGAGCTACGAATAACAGTTTGCTGAGATTTATAAACTTGAACATCTAATCGATATGGCATCACCGGATATTTATAGAAAAAAAAAACACGAAATCAGTAAACTTGTGCTAGTTTGGGAAATAACAAAATATCATCTAACCAATAGTCTAACGGGATTAGACGCTTAAATATATATCATTGGTTACAAACTAATAGACAACTATGAAACTCATGTACTGGATAACATTGAGGTCACATTTCCAATAAATTTTCGAACTATCACGAATAATTTGATAAAGCTCCGTTATCGATCTACTACGATTCCGTTTGACTGATTTATGTATTGCTTCAAGCGTACAAATGCTCTAAATAGATTGGCTTAAGCGTTGGTTAAAATAAATCTAATGAATGAATGTTTAAAATTATAATTTAGTAATATCGGCCTAATGGTTGAAAGAATGGCATTATAAATGCGTGCTAAAACTGGGAGTAGTCAGTGGAATTTCCGTAAAAATGAACACTTTATTATTCAAAGTAGGACTCTCACTGAATGGTGAATTTTCGCGCTGAGTCAGGATTACATAGAGCTAGTTAACATGATCTTGAAAACATAATCATACTAGCAGATCAATAATTGTTAAACTTGAGATTAGTCTTTCACAGTATTATCTAATTAAAAAAAAAACATGTAATAAAATATAATTAGACCTTTTTGTTTTATTGTTTAGATGGGTGGACGAGCTCACAGCCTACCTGGTGTTAAGTGGTTACTGAAGCGGGAAGCCCATAGACATCTACAACGTAAATGCGCCGCCCACCTTGAGATATAAGTTCTAAGGTCTCAAGTATAGTTACAACGGCTGCCCCACCCTTCAAACTGAAACGCATTACTGCTTCACGGCAGAAATAGGCAGGGTGGTGGTACCTACCCGCGCGGATTCACAAGCGGTCCTACCACCAGTAATTACGCAAATTATAACTTTGCGGGTTTGATTTTTATTACACGATGTTATTCCTTCACCGTGGAAGTCAATCGTGAACATTTGTTGAGTTACGTATTTCATTAGAAAAATTGGTACCCGCCTGCGGGATTCGAACACCGTTGCATCGCTTCAACACGAATGCACCGGACGTCTTATCTTTTAGGCCACGTCGACTTCTATGTAAACCTCTGTAAGTTAAATAGCTCAGCAATTATTATAAATTTAGGTCAACCATGATGCCCCCATAAGCTTTGACATGAAAATCAAACAGTTGGTATTACATTAAAAAACCTAAAGTATCAACATGTCCCACCCGGCAAGTATCACGTGGTCGTTTCATGACATTTATGCGAGCAATGTAAACGAACAATAAGCTATAATTATAACCACAATACGATGTTGCACTGGTTCAGACATTGAGAATCGCCGGGGCGAGAATCCTAATGCTTGATATCAGTTTGGTATAAGCCATAAGCTGCAGCGATTAGATTTGTTTTTTTCTGTAAAATAACAGACAGCAGACAAACTGGCCCTTATATTTTCATAGCACACATTCAATAGTCGATTTTTTAAAATTCTTAAAAAAAATTAAATGTCGCATCTAAAATGTTGACTATTTTTACCGCAATACCATTATGCGCTTCATTTTGTAGTCTACACCACCGTCACTCTAAAGTAATTGAATGCAAACCATTCACCATTGAACTGTAAGCTCAATAGTGATATAATAACTCGAGAAGAGTGACAGCGCTCACTTTGTATTATCACATTCGCACTGATCATTCGGTTTTAATATGACATCTGATACATATATTCCTCTCTTTCATACACAAAATCAATTTGAAATTACGGCCTCCACCCGACCGATAGATAGGTAAGGAATAGATGTATTACACCTCGTTTCGTGATGGTAAGTAGTTAGTACATGGTTTCAGATTTCCGTATTATGTCTATATATAAAAATAAAGTTCATACACATCATCCTCGCTACACCAAAGTAACGGTGCTAGGAGTAGTAAGTGCTTGCGAAAAATTTTAGTGATTGTAAAAATTAATATAATTTTATAAATTAATATAAGTTTTTTGGACGTGACAACGTCTTATAATTCAATGGAGCCGGCTGCACGCACGAAAAATATGACTCATGCGGCGTTACCTCACTCTGAGGCGTTCCATTTAAGGCTTGAAGTGTAAGCCAGAGCGCGCAACGAGCGGCAAAGAGGCACAACCGGCCTCCGCGTTCGGCAGCGTTCGACATCTGTCTCTCTCCTATTTGAGTGAGCGATGCATCCGCGTGGACAGCTGCTATATAATAATACATTTACATGTTTTCGTCAAGTATGAAGTTCAGTGAATGTGGTGTTAATTGTTTATAGCAACGATAATTGCGGCGATTCGAAGAATCAATTCAATAGTGATTTCCATTTACCTCTTGTATATATCCTTGTCTATATCCATACAAAATATCTATCAAACAAATAAAATTAAAATTTTCATTTGAAAAATGAAACCATTCCATCAGTGTTTTCTTATGACGTTGTCACGTTCAACTATCGTCAGTAAACCGACTTTACAGACAACCGATTTTTTTTTTTGTACCTCATCAATCGTTTGTGGCTTGCACCAGCTTCGGTCTGTTGTATTTGTACCGTTGGCCTTAGTAACTTGAGCCGGTATACATATGGTCTTTATTCTGTCACCCAACGAGGGCTGACATTAAATTTATGTCATATTTCGAAAACGTCTCGGGGTCCAAGTTCAATGTTGACATTTATATTAATACAATACAGGCTGTTCTTTGTTTCGTTTTGTTTTTGTCAAAATGAAATGACAAGGAAAGGGCATACGATTAGCAGTTTTCATTGTTCCAACGAAAATGTCAGGTAATCATTAGGCTTTTGTATTAATATCAATTTTTGTGATTTTGTAATACGATATTTACATAAACTAAAAAAATATACAATTTACTGCGAATATATTTATCATGATGTTCTCAATGTGCTTCAGACTATAATTACTTATTCTAAATACTTGTTCTCTTACGACGGGCAGATCATTAGGAAGCCAACAGCAAACTCGAGATGTTTTTTTATTTTCTAACTAGCGACCCGCCCTCGCTTCGCTTCGGAAACATTAAAACACACATGAAACAAAAAAATAAAATTAAAAAAAAGTAGCCTATGTTCATCAGGGACAATGTCGGCTTCTAATGGAAAAAGAATTTTTCAAATCGGTCCAGTAGTTTCGGAGCCTATTCGAAACAAACAAACAAACAAATCTTTCCTCTTTATAATATTATTAGTAATATTAGTATAGATATAGATGAACAACTGACACTACAATTCTCTAAAAAAACTATTTAAGCTTAAGAAATAAATAAATAAATCGTCCTTATTTAAAATCGCTCCGGCCGTGTCCGACCTAAGAACTGACAGTTCTAACAAGTGTGGGACACATATAATATTAGCGTGACAGCTACAAAATCGAACACCCTGTTGGTAAATTCGGTCACCGATTCCCTAGAACGTAGGTTAATCATTTTATTCAACAATATACAGTTACATTGAATTATTATTGATACACCAACTGTCGGGGGACAGGGCCAAATTGAATGTGTGATTGGAAAATCAATATGAGACCGGTTTGTGTTCGGGTGCGCTCTTCTTTATAGCAGAGTAGCAAAAGTGTAAATGTGACGTTTATTATGGTTGGGAAACGTTTTGTGTTAAAAACATGAAATTTCTTTTTAGATGTAAGGAACAGATGACGTCAGAATAAAAGAACTTATCAGATTACTCTAAAGTATATTTTCTACGCAATATTACACTAATTTTTTTTACATTTTCTGTCAGCGATTTCAATTGAAAATAACAATATAAAGGCCAAATTGGAATATTGGTTGCCTTTCACTGTATTAATAAATAAAGAACAACGTAAATTTTAACGTCAATAAAATTTTTCTTTTAATTGTTAGTGGCTTTGGAGCTCACGATCCACCTGATGTTAAGTATTTACTGGCGTCCATTGAACATTAGAATACTAATGGCGACATTCTTGAGACGACAGACCATACTCTCAGTTGTATTTGTTGTAAATTGGTGCCCTATCCTCCATAGTTGATTCGATGACAGCTTTGCGTCAGAAATACGTTAGTTGGTGGTAGCTACCCGTGCCGGCAAAAATACTCCGTATTACCTGTAAAATTGATTTCAAAGTAGAAAATAATCTACGTACAATACATAACATTTGAATAAACTACATGACCGAAATAAATTTTTTTATTGAATCCATAATTAAAATCACTACAGATACAAAAATATCGATGGTAAAAGTGCCCTGGTATACATTTGAAGACACCATGTTACCATACTGATAACTGTATTTCGTGTTATGCGGAATCCGCCTGTTTTGCCACTGTTTCTAGAAAATTCCTGTATGATGAACATACAATTTTGATGTGCTGCAAGATTAGTTTTTCACGACGCGAAAACCGGTTACGAGATGCTAATCGTTCGAGTTTGGTTCCCACAAAGTATAATGGAACTGGGTATGTGACTTGGTTTTCTAAGAATTTTTTGCCCAAAATTTCGAATTCCATTTCAAGATTTTTGTACACAAACTAATCAAATTATGTTTTTCTAGTATCACGCTATGATATTTCATTCTTCAATGGAGATTTTGAATAGAGTTTTTCCTGTTTGGTGTCAACTCAACGGAATCCTTAACACTATTGATTCCAAAAAGCGACAACGACTACTATACCTCCGGATAAGTATACATATAGACATCAATAAATTTGTGAATATCGCAACAGATTTTTTTTGGTCTGATGTATGTTGTCTGACTTCTGCCTACATGTTGGGACCGGGAAGGCTGGGCATGTTGAAGTTGAATCGACTAAAGCTATTTATCGCTCACTAACACGCGTCCGAACCTAGGATAAGGCGGAATTCATACAAAACAGCAAAGCAAGATAGGCGCCACCCTGAGAAATTGGGTCAAAGTGTCAATTGTGATGATACGGTCTCACAATACGGACTGTCACTAGAAGATAATCTATTGGACCCGGTACAGCAAGCCCCAATTCATCTCAAATCTCAGTCGTATTGTAATAATAGCTTTCCTAACCTTCGAACAGTATTCCATGACTTATTATC
This sequence comes from Bombyx mandarina, assembly GCF_003987935.1. The sequence continues at coordinate 846,899 of NW_021011568.1, read as the reverse complement.
GACAATAACCTAACCGTGCTGGCCTACAATATGCCTTACAGCCGGTTAAGCATTTGTTATAATGGCATTACAAAATAATATGTCGCTATTTGTCAGCCCACATGGCTAGGCATTACTATTCTATCTAGTCATAGTGGTGGTTTGATAGATTGGATAGAAATAAAATATCAGTGAAATTTCGATCTCATGTTTACAGGTCGATAACATTTTTCACGTTAGATGTCTGTGGGCTTCGATATCCACTTAACTCCGAGTATACTCGTATGTTCGTAATGCGTACAATGAAAAAAAAAATTAAAAAAAATCATTATTTCTAGTTATATCAATTCCGTTAAAAAATAATGGCGTAGCTGTACCTCTGATTTGCTGACACGATGGTGCTCATTCAACATCAGGTATGTCTTCAACGATAAAAAAAAATTCAAACCAATGTATTCTAATTTTTATAATCTATGGCACAAAACAGTCAGTTTCATAAAATAATATACATTTAAGCATCACATTTAAGGATACCAGTCTTCATTACTGCTAAAGTCACGTTCGAAGAAACTCATTTCACAACAGCTGACGCGAGGATACCCGTTTGACGTACTTTCAGAAAATGTTATCAAATGAAATCGTTTCATATCGAAAAGGTTCCGATTCAACGGCATCATTATTCTGGTACCAAGAATTTATTTTGGGTTTCGCTTTTATGTACAGAACAAGTCTGAGCGTGTGACAAAATCTGTGTATTTTGTACGAAACAACATTGTTTCTTTGAGATAACTGTTGCAGCGGTTTGTTTTATAACTAAAGTGTATTATGGACGTTATGGACAGTTATACACATTTACTCGAAAAGCCATGGAAATTCGCGCAAAGGATCCAAAAATTTGATTAGTCTGAAACTGTACCGAAGATATAGAGCGGGATTAGAATGGCTCCCAAACAGCTTAAGAACAAGAGGGCACTAGGTGATGATGAAATTACTGCGGAACTTCTCAAGACGGGTGGAAAACCGGTCCTGAAAGCCCTTCAAATTTATTTAATTCCGTAATTCTCGATATGAATGTGCCCCTGGCATGGATCAGATGTATGTTGGTACTGTTAATCAATAACGGTGACTATACACGTTTGAAGAATTATATACCCATCTTACTTCTGAGTCATATGTATAAGTTGTTCTTGAAAGTTATTACGAACCATCTTGCGCGCAGGTTTGACGACTTCAAGCCACCCGAGCAAGCCGGTTTTCGAAAAGCCTATAGTACCGCAGAGCCTTTAAATACGTTAAAGTCTTTGATTCGATTAAGATCTAGGCCTCGTGTCAGTCTCTCCAACAGTGCCAAATTGATTACTTCGATCGATTGTTGAAATGTTTGTATGAAAACGCTACTATATTAGTTTGATTACAGGACCGGACTTCAGAACCCTTCCTGCAGCGTGGCGTGAGACAGAGAGATATTATATCTCCGAAACTGTTGCATCGGAGAGTGTTTTCAAAGTTCTGGACTGAAAAGGCCCTTGCATCAACATCAACGGCAAGAGTATTACTCTCAAGCTCTACGCTTGAAGTTGTTGAGTTGAGTTTGAGTCAAACTATCAAGCTAAGTAGGTCCAATTTGGGAAAAGAGGTCAATTGTCCAGTCCAGTTAGGATGGGTAGCGTTCGAAAAGCTTCGTAAAATCATCTTATAACAAATACCACAGTGTCTCAAGAAGAAAGTCTTTGATCAGTGTGTGTGAAGGGTTCACGAGCTTTGACTAGAATAAGACAAGCATACCAATTTTCTCTTTCATGGCATCTTAGTAACATCGGATGTACGCGTTGTTCCTTATTAAAATTAATGCAAATCCGGTCCAAGTTTCAGCACGATCGATCCGCATCTCCGGTACCGTTCATTAAGCAGATGTTATCGCGAGGGACTTTTTAATAATCGCGGCTTCACGTCCTGACGTGCTGATTAAGGTCTTAAATACGCTTCGTAAATTTCCGTTGATTTTCGGTTCAACGAGAATCCGGGTTAGTTTATGTGACGTTCAAACACACTGACGTCGCCATTACTTGGATACGAATTTAACTGGTTTACGTTTCTTTCGCTTTATTTGCGCGATATGATCTTGCGCGTAGCATTTTTTATATGCGAGGATAGATTTTTTCTTGTTTGGTAAGTTAATACGTGACTAAACTAAATATGGGAATGGTTTGAGATAATTTTCTCTATTAATAAAAGCATAAATTTATTTGGTTCATCGCCTGATATTAAGTGATTACTGAGGAAAACCGATATCACTACATGAGAGCCGCTACACGTAAAGTCAAAGTCCTTCATCAAAAAGCAATAGAAAAATATTATCAATAAAAAAAAGAAAAAAAAACTAGTGTCAGTATTAACAACTTGTGGGGGCTCATAGAAACCGCTATCAGCTAAAAAAGCAATTTACAAACAAAACCCAAACTCTCAACTTAACTCGACTATAATTTTAACTTTTATCTTGCTAATTAAAATAAAAAACTACTCAAATAAAATATGTCCTAGTATTATCTGTGGACAGTTTTATAATACTTAATCGACGAATAAATTTGATATCGATGCCCTTTCGAGTCGTTTAGGGCAAGATAAACATTCTCCTACCGTATAATTTCTAAATAAACATTGTACCGAAACAATATCCCATAGTATCTATTCTATTTTACTTATCTGATTCACACTAACAATCGCGCACATTCGATATTGGCTTTGCATTTTATTGTTTTAAAATCAACTAACGCTGACACCACAGCAAAATATTGTTACAGATTGCGTAATAAGATCAATAAAACAAGGTCGTGTAATCGATCGGACGAGTAGTATTAAAAGAAAGGTATTTTTTTGTTGTTGTTTAGTTGGATCGTCGAGCTCACAGCCCACCTGGTGTTAAGTGGTTACTGGAGCCCATAGACATCTACAACGTAAATGCGCCACCCACCTTGAGATATAAGTTCTAAGGTCTCAAGTAGAGTTATAACGGCTGCCCCACCCTTCAAACCGAAACGCATTACTGCTTTACGACAGAAATAGGCAGGGTGATGGTACCTACCCGTGCGGACTCACAAGATGTCCTACCACCGGAATTTATTATTATTTAGTAATTTTCATTGCAGGTGTAGTAGTACCGATATTATGGCAGAATAACCACCAGCCGAAATGTAGGTATTAACTGAAGCTAGAGATTATTGGCGTCGGTTATCACCTTGTATAGGTCGTTTAAATTGCGGAGCTTAGATTTAGAGAGTATAAAGTTAAAAAAAAGTTGTTCCTTCTCTGAATCATTGCCTTGTGTCGTTAGAGTTTCGCATCGTGAGATTTTATCTGAACTTAAATGTTTCGAGAGTAAAATTGGTCTCGCTCTCTCAAATCGGATCTCGGATCTGGGGATCGATCGAGTTTCGATCTTATCGAGTGGAGAGATGTTGCGTAATTACAGAGCACTCGCCAATTTTTGTGCGTTCTAAGAAATATGATACACGCATTATTCAATCGATTATTCGTGTCAGTAATGATGTTATCGATTTTATGTGCATTTCGAATTCCGAAGATAAAAATAACGTTTGATATTATTTATCTTAGTTGATATTATCTGCTTCATAAACATTTCATATTGAATATTTAATTTAGATCGCATTCAGTGATTTTTTATTTATAGCTTAACTGGTCTTTAATGGCTTGTGACTAACCATTAACCGTTTTTCTAAATACCATAGCAATTGAAATCATACCAACTTCATCCTAATATTTCAAAGTATTGTAATATATTCGGACATAAGCAAAAATTCTTAATGATTATATTATTAATAATTATCTTTTAAATACCTATACATAAGTCAAAAGTCAATAATCTTCGAAAAAATATGAAATTTTAATGTTGATTCTGATTAGATTCTGATTAAATAAAGATCCAAATTATAATCCATAATTTATAATTTGTTTTATTGACTTAAGCATCTAAGAAAACTGAAAGAGTTATAATTTAACTACCTTTGAGAGATCTGTTCTGAAGCAGATACGGCAATTAACCAGTGACTCGGTGGTGTAGTAGTTAGCGCACTGACTGTTGAGCCGTGTGTCGTGGGTTCGATTCCCACATCGGGAAAATATTCGTGTGATAAACAGATTTGTTTGCTCTTTGCCTGGGTGTTTATTATCTTTATATGTATATTATTATATTTAAACATATAGATGTATGTATACAGTCTCTGGTACCCATAACACAGGCGTGCTAATTTGGGACCGGATGACGTCCGTGATTTATTCCCAGTTATTTATTATTATTTGCATTATTTACCGAACATACGATTTTTAATCTAGTATGTTCAGAATATTCCCAAATTAGTACATGTTCCTTTTTTGGTACCGATTTAGCTCAACAAAGTGCTCACAAAATTAATTAAACAAAAGATCTCAACCAAAAATCCTATAGATTCGAACACCGCATTACCATAAAGCCTTTAAATCGTTTGACGTGTAATTAAAAACACATCAATTACCGAATGAGAAGATGCCTCTTAATTTACTCTTTCGGGTGTACGTCACTTTGCATGTTTGCTAATTTTATGTCGGCACACGTCTGTGTTCTCACAGAGCTTTATATGAGACACACGAGCGTTTAGAAATGCTAACATGTTGTTCAACCAATGTTTTATAGAAAAAAGGCGAGTGGTTGATTTGTAATTCACTGTTCGGTACGCAATAAACTCTTGTTGCGAGTAGGTAGTCACGATCCTAAGCATTAGGGAGGATTTCGGTACACAAGACGATAGAAAAATGGGACAATTCAACGCCGCATTGCCTATTACAAAATACACTAATTTACGCTATTAAAAATATGACCCTTACATTAATGCAGTTGACATTATGGTATTTTAAAATAATCTAGCACTAATCGTTTCGGGAAAAATTGCTGGCAAGCGTAAAAGTGTGAAGATGCACGATTGCGCAGGCTTCAAAATATTAGACAGTATACTGTTAACAAAAAAAGGCGAACAGCTGCTCAGGTATGCCTTTAAAAAGCACATATATTAAGATCTCCTTTAACACAGTGAAACTTGAAAGATAAAGAAAATACTATTCTTTTAGAATAGTCTATGCACATATAACTATATAAGTATATTCAAAGTAATTATTTAAACGTAATTTGAATGGTTCTATTATTCATTAGAATTACTTTTTAACAGCTGATAGTCACAGCCTACTACGGAATTGTTATTCTCTGAAATAATTCAAAACTTAAGCTTGTCATATCCAACGTACCGATGGAGGTAGCTATCATAGAATGAAAGATTTCAATAATGCCTAAATCGCGCCAACGATATCTTCAAAATATGTTAGCATAATATATGTATGTATACAAGTTCCGCATAGACAAATCGGGACCGTCGTCTTACCGACCAATTTCACTTGTTCAGTGAAAGATCTTCCCTCTGTCATTTCTCCAAATCCAATTGAAGAAAACATTACACATCAACGTTAATGCATTATATAATAACATTAATTCCTACAGACAATCCACGATTGGATAATGTCCTCATCAGACATTGAAAATCCAAGGTTGAAGATGACTCTCTTTTACATGTAGATTTCCAAAATAGTTAACCGAAAAAGGCTTTTATTAATAGTATTTTAAAATTTTCATGTCACGAGAGATCGCTAGTTTGGTTAATTTTACTTAGTAACTTGTTGTAAAGTTTAATGTTGGCTGCACAATAATTCCGTGAGTCACGCTCTGCATCGATATTTACGGGACGGAAACATAATGGGAAGGTTTGAATTTAAAATACTTCGGATGGGAACTCGGCAAGTGAAGCGGATTGCGGCAACCGCTTGCGCGGAAACTTTACGCTGTTCGCGAATTAATGATGTCAGAAATTAATTTGAGGTGAATCGTTAGAGTATTTTTTGAGGAAAGGCCAAGTTATTTATGATAATTATTGTGAATTAGAGTGGAAGTTAAATGGCTTTATTGGCTTGCATTACAACCAGATTTCATTTCTTTAGTAAGATATTTTAATTCCGCCGTTGTCTTTTCCCTCTCACAGATATACTGATATAATTATCGCCATTCTTCGCGACGTCTGGTGAAGCGCACCACCACCCAAAGTGATGACCACGACCACTCTGCCAAGAGTGCATGCGACTGAAAAGAAAAATTAGCAGATAAAAAAATGGAGAGCGACCGTATTAAAATAATTAAATAAATAAATAAAGGTAACTGGTGGAATTCGTAGCGAATCAACCGTCAAGCATTAAAAAATTCAAGTTTTGATTCGATTCAAATAAGTAAATTCGATTTTACGATTTTTTTCCATTTTAATCTCAGTTGTGTTCTAAAATATCCCAAGTAGACAAATTGACGTAAAAGCTCGTAAAAAATCGTAAAAAGATGAATGTTTTCGCAAAGACGGATGCAAACCAAAAATACCCGTCGCTAAAATATGAAAGTTGCTTATCGATACCAGTAATAACTCGCTCCGTCGCTCAAGTGTCGTGTAAGGGTTGGAGTCGAATGGGAAATGACGTGCTCCGCATTCGAAACGCTCCCATTAACTCACATCGCTTTGAGATGCAAATGAGATTTTTTTTCTTCATAAAAATCTCTTTATTGCATATTTCAAAGCGCGCCCCGCGGACGAATTTATTAATGAAATTGTTAAAGTTTTTTTCTTTCTATCTCTGACATATACTATGTATATTTGTCTCTGTCGATATCTTAGAAATATTTAAAATTATCGTTCCGCACCAGCGAGATGCATATAGTTTTCACCACAGAAATAATATCACCGTGCGCACCAACGGCTAGCATACGGATCCTTCCGATCTATTAACGGTGCTTTTAGGTACCACACGCACCGGTCACCGTCCTCGTCGAACCCGTTGCTTGCAACGAAGGGCTCGACGAGCGAATTAATCCATAGACACAGCCCACTGAGTTTCTCGCCGGATTTTCTCAGGGGGTTGCGTTTCCGATCCGGTGGTAGATTCTGCGAAGCACTGCTCTTTCTAGGGTCAGTGTTAGTATCACTCCGGTTTGGGCCCCGTGAGCTCACCTACTAGTTAAGATTACGCTAAAATAGCCTCTCAAGGCTCAAGGCTATGAGTTTAGGTAGGAAAAAAAAATCATGGCGGCTGAAGTGTGTCTGTCTCGGACTAAAAGTGTTAACCCGAGATTCATTCTATCTTGAGCAACAATAGACATTGCAATTAAACCTAAACTCCCCCCAGAATTAAACGTTAATGTTTTAAAATTCATGACACAATTTCAATAGCGAAACTGTTACGGGCATCGAGTAAAAGCACCAATGATCGTCTATTGTGATCTACGCGCGCCCCTGGCTTCATGTTGTCACATAATGTCAGTATCGAAGGGGCTCAAAGTGTCACCCTCGCTAGACGAGTGCACTTGCCACACGTTATCCAGATATGTTGTGAATTTGCCTCGGTGCTTTGAATGCCGACTAATTCCATTGTTAACGCTCCGACATATGGCCTACATGACGAGAGGTTTAGCGCAGATTGGCAATATTGAGGGCTCGATTCTATCGAACAAAGCATCGGGCTATTTACATTTTACTTTCGGTTACAGTTGAAATTGAAATGAAGCCTTTTAAATTGTAAAATGGTAATTCCAGTTCGAATACTATTCGTGACATGTGCCATGTTTCACGAGTGATTTGAGATGCACAAAATACCTCAACTTAGCTTAGCATAACTAAAATCGTTTTATATTTTCGCAAGCACAGATCACGAATATTTCGAATGGGAATTTAAAATTTAAATTTCGAAGCGACTGTCAAATGTAGGAATAACATTGGGCTGTAAAATACTAAACAAAAACACAATTAGCGAGTCGGCAAGGGTGAAAGCACAATGACCGAGCACGGGCCGCATTTGGTGCAGTTACCCTAATTTGTTATTGTTGTCTCGCGCGGTACAACCCGCGGTTACTTTATGCTAATAAACGCCTTGATAATTTAAGATAATGTTGTTGATGTTGTTGCGATGGAGCTTATTTAATTTGTTGATGTTTTGGTTTGAATGAAGACGTGCAATAAGAACTGCTTTCGGAGACAGATGATAAACAACCCATAGAGAACTTAGTTTAAAATATATTTGTATGGTGCTTATTGTATGGTTGGGAGTAGCGTTCAAAAAGTGACCTACTGGTATAAAGAAAAGAGGTATTATGAAGATTATTATTTAAGAAGTTCTTACAACGATTTTTAGACTAAATCCACCCGTGATCATAGCGTTTGCAATAGCCGAATTATCGGAAACTCATGAAATTTAAAAGCCTTACTAAAAATTCATTAAATATTAATGTTTAAAATATAAATGAGAGGGTATAAAAATAAATTAGATTTTATAGATATTTCCTTTAATGGATATTGTGTTCTTTAGTTGTGAATACGTATATAGCTCATGGTTCATTTAACTTTAGCATATAACTAAGTACATGCCTATACGTAAATAAAGTTAAGTTTCAACAAAATTTTCCACTTTGTTGATAACTTTCACATTCAACGCATGAAAACCAAACAGACAGAATTCACTTAACTTTATCATAACCAAAGCAACATTGAACCTTAAAACATATTTCACAATAATCACTGTTTTGACGTATTGTACAAAATCACAATTTGTCTTCCAATGCTACGCAGACCGTTTGCCAACATAATGTTCTTAGATAAGAACGCAACAGAACAATATCAATCTCGGAGTGATTCATCTTTTATCGCTTGAACTTGCTTCACTTGCTTGTATGTTGTCTTTAGGAGCATAAATCACAATATGAGCTAACCTAAAGGAATGAACACAATGTGATTTTGAAACATTATCATTGGTATCTTGAGTGATTTGTTTTGGAATTTAGATAATCTCGTCATCTCTTTTAACTGTCGCACCATTCGCCGCCGGAACAAATTTGACTTCGACTATCTGTTCCAGATAAATTTTCGCCACGTGCCATTTAACTCCACAATGAAATACTCCAGATTGTTCTTTGAAGGCTACGACTTCTGTAGATGAGGTTTAAGGATAATCTTCAACGGTAGGTAACGATGTGCTCCTAGTATTACGTAGAAAAGATTAGGGTATACAAATTAAGCCGTCTGTATTCTGGTCGGTCTATATAAATGAATTGTGGTTCGTTAGTCTCGCTAAAACTCGAGAACGGCTGGACCGATTTGGCTAATTTTGGCCTTGGATTGCTTGTGGAAGTCCAGAGAAGGTTTAACAGGTTTGAAAAATATGAAAATGCTCGGAATTAAATAAAAATAACAATTTTGTTTTTCCTTTGATGTGTCCCCGTCGGACGGATTCCTTTTCTTTATTTTAAGTTTATTTTATACAAAAGTTTAGGTCTTTTATTTGTCGATTGAGGCAACACGAAGTCTGCCGGGTCAGCTAGTTGGTAATAAAAATGAATTTGATTAAAATTATATAATAGTTTTGGTTATTCAACCACTTAATTAAAAATAAATAGTCGATTAGGCTGCTTTCTTTGGTGGAAACGTCTTTTGAGCCTCATCTTTGGTATATGGTAAGATAAGCTAAGACAAATGTAATAAGCACAAAATTAATGAAGCTATGCTAATGAAGCTATATTAAAGATTTTTTTCTGATCGCTTTCCGAAAGTTTATGACATTGCCGAAATTACGTAACTGTGTATATGTGTGCTACCTACAAAGAATTCAGGTTCAATTGGATACCAGTAAGAAAATTATGAAAAAAAAAACTATTGCAAATAACAACCGGAATGATGAACGAAACAATTATTAAATAAATGAAAGGTTGTTTGTGATGCAAAATGTCATAAGTAGAATATTCAAAGGGTCAATTTCGTTTAATTTTTTTTTTCTATTTTTTCTCGAAGCCCTCTAACGTGCTAAGATATTTTATAAAACGATGCCTCCGATGAACACTACTCTAACTCAAAATTTTGAAATTTTCGTTTTTCACACAAATCGCTTCACTATTTTAAAAGTATTACAAATTCATTATTGATGGGGTTTGAAGCAAGATTAAATCAGCTAGTTACAAAAGAAAAAACCATAAATACATCTGCAATAATAAAGATTTTATCAACTTTTTTCGTTTAAACGCTCCTCCTGTAAACCTTTTTTTTTATGATTGATAGATTACTGGTGGCCCGGAGGCCTTTCCAGTTTCACCAGGACAGGTGGGCGAGCAAAGGCTCAGCCAGGAGAGATGAGATATACTAACAGCTACCCGAGCGCCTCCGAAGGTGACCTAACAGCTCAAGAGCAGCTGCTTCGCGAATGAATCTACTACCGGATCGGAATCGCGACCCGCTGAGAAGATCCGGCGAGAAACTCAGCGAGCTGATTCATGGGTTAGGTTGCACGGCGAACTCTTTGTCGAGTTCGACGAGTACGGTTACCGAGGTCCCTAAGCCTGCTCCTAGAGCTGAAGGCGTCTAGTGCAAAGGTTATTGGATCTGATGGATCCGTAAGGACGTGTCTAGGGCGTCGACGGTGACTGGCTCCTGCGTGATCAGGATTCGGGGAGTAGTCAGCGGCGGCAACGATAAGGCGATTATCATGACGCATAGCCTTATCGAAGTACCGTTTCGACGCTGACTTCATGTATTTCCGGATTGATTCGAGGCCCAGGTCGTCGTGTAGGTCGACGTTCCTCACGAACCACGGAGCCCCGACGGCTAACCTGCAAAAGCGGGATTGTAGGGATTGGAGGGTGTCTATGTGTATGAATTTGGAGTTAGAGTAGTGTTCATTGGAGGCATCGAAAACAGTTTTTGTATAATTCGCAACCAATTCATTACAACGTATTTGAAAATTAAAGCAGTCAGTACACAAGCCCTTACAATCACTTAGCTACACGATAAAGAAAACCTAATCAATACAGTTCTCGTACGTCATAAACGAATGAAAAGTGAACACAACTTCGCTGTTTAAACTAAGCATAAACGTACCTTATCCCCTTCTAATAAAGCTTATATTGTATTTTTCTTGATCTCAGTGACGCTAATGATACCAGCGTGGAAATTGTTTGCATCGAAAATGTTTTGTCGACGCTTCGTGTAATATTTTAAAGGTTAATTGTAGATTGTGGAGTTCAAGCTGTTAAATAATACTGGTGGGAAGACGGCGATACGTTCATTAAGTATGTATTACATGAATTTTATTTTTAGGGTTAGCTAATAAACCCATAATGTTTTTTGAAAAAAAAAAACATTTCGCGGTTTGATTTTTCTGTACCATCTACCATTCAAAATTTCATGCTATTATTTGTTCGTGTTTCAAGCAATACGGAACACCAGGTGATCTCTAAGATGAACCCGACGAGCAGTTCCAACAAGAAACAAGAGAATATTTTGTATTAATACCAACTATTACTGGTGGTAGGACCTCTTGTGAGTCCGCACGTGCGTTTCGGTTTGAAGGCTGGGGCAGCCGTTGTAACTGTACCTGAGACCTTAGAACTTATATCTCAGGGTGGATGGCACATTTACGTTGTAGATGTCTATGGGCCTCAGTGACCACTTAACACCAGGTGGGCTGTGAGCTCATCTACCCATCTAAGCAATAATAAAAAAATACTTAAGCCTCATACCTACCAAGCTTTGGTATAAAATGTTATGTTAAGGTAATTAAGACGTAAGATATTAAAAAAAAAAGAATGGGAAAATGTTAGTAGTTTTTTTTTTGTAATGGCCTTCCTTCGGCAGGCCTCTTCAGTTTCACCAGGACAGGTGGGCATGCGCGGGCTTAGCCAGGAGGGATAGGATTTGTTAACAACTGCCCGAGCGCCTCCGGAGGAGACCTAACAACTCAAGAGCAGCTGCTTCGCGAATGAATCTTATATTAATAGTCTAATGAGGCTGAAATTTACAATAAAATCACCAAGATAACTAATACTAGACGATGGCCGACCTTAGCTCGTTTTTTTTTGATAACGCCATCTTATTGTGTCTCTAAAGCAGTTAGTTGCCCTCAATTAAGAAAAATACTATTATTATTCGCCAATAGATGTCGGGAAGAGTTGCTTATTGAAAACACGATAAAACAAAATTTTCTGAAAATAAATCGTAGCTAGATCGATTTATCGCCTCCGAAATCCTCTGTATACTAAATTTTATGAAAATCGTTGGAGCCGTTTCCGAGATTCAGATTATATAATTACACATTTTTCTCGTTTAAAGGTATAAGATAAAATCCTCGAATGATAGTTAGCTGCATTCGGTGAATTGTTTATTTAAATAGCACAAAGTTATTCGCAGGTATTAACAATGACAACGTTGAAATGCGATTACCGTAAAGTAGGACCGGCCTGCGATTTGTCAAGCGATATCAAACGCCATAAATCGTCTTTCAGTGTTAAATATTGCTGTCGGGACCGCTTCTTTGATTTGTTGCTTTGAAGATGTTAAAAATGTTTCGCTAAATTCAATTGGAACACGAAACAAGGCCTTGAGTACTGTATTGAAGTTAGCATTGAAAATATTATTGATATGTAATAAAGATTTTAGTCATAAATGTTTATGGCATCTTAGTTTAATACAATTTCATTTAATCTAAATAGTACGGTGGTTTCGTTTTTATTTAGTACTAGCTGACCCGGCAGACTTCGTAGTGCCTCAATCGATAAATAAAAGACCTAAACTTTTGTTTAAGATAAACTTAAAACAAACAAAAGGAATCCGTCCGACGGGGGACAAATCAAAGGAAAAACAAAATTGTTTTTATTTAATTCCGAATATTTTTATATTTATCTAACCTTTTAAACCTTCTCTGAACTTCAACAAATAATTCAAGACCAAAATTAGCCAAATCGGTCAAGCCGTTTTCATGTTATGTCGTGACAACGGAAAACGGGTTTCATTTTTATATATATAGATTTTGACATAATATATCGACGCTTGAAAGGCAAACGTGACTAAGCGACAATAACTGCTTTGTACATAAATGATAGGCAATAACCATATTCGATGCGCAAAAAATATATATTTCTATGTCTATTAAAATCATTTCAATCCTACAGCTACTAGCTAGATTGTACAACAGCTAGATTCGTTGAAATAAATTTTGTTTTCAGGTATTTCAACTTTAAATTAGTCTACTGTAAAGTTCACGCATTGTCGCTTAGTCACGTTTGCCTTTCAAGCGTCGATATGTTCTACATAATGAACTCGAAGATTATATGAATCCTAATGACAGTTATATCTACGTAAAAAAATATCCAGAAAGCACAATATTAAATTATTATTATTATTGTTTTTTTTATTGCTTAGATGTGTGGACGAGCTCACAGCCCACCTGCTGTTAAGTGGTTACTGGAGCCCATAGACATCTACAGCGTAAATGCGCCACCCGTATAGTTACAACGGCTGCCCCACCCTTCAAACCGAAACGCATTACTGCTTCACGGCAGAAATAGGCGGGGCGGTGGTACCTACCCGTGCGGACTCACAAGAGGTCCTACCACCGGTATATTAGTTATAATTTTTTATAATTATATTATTATAATTGTTAGTTTGAATTAATAATTTTTAGTTATAGTTATAGTATTAGTTATAATTTTTTTTATTGCAGACGAGAATACTGCCCACCTGAAGGTGAGTGGTTACCGTCGCCCATGGACTTCAGCAATGCCAGGAGCAGAGCCAACCCGCTGCCTACCTATTAATAAACATCCAAATTTTATGAGCAAACTTTTAAAATTATGCACATTAAATTGCGCTTAAAAAAAGGTTCAGTTCATTTTCTTAAGTCCGCAACACACGCCCTAAATCAAGCCAGCCTTCACATTTGCATGCGACTGGCGCGACAAAGAACAAAGGTCCACCTTTTTCTTTTTCTTTTCGTAAGTCCGATGCGCTATCTCGAACGATGCGGCATAACTCTTCCTATCAAAGCGTTATAAATCATTTAGTTTTTAAAATATATTGTCTTCGGCGTCACGTATTTCACGGCACGATGTACGGCGCTATGTGTTGCAGGTGACATTATTTTTCGCTACACTACCTTATATAATTTATATTGTTCTGAATTTGAGAAATGTTTTGTATGCTATACTTATTATGAAAAATATAAAGTCGAGACACTTGGATTTTAATAAGTGTCAATCATATTATCTACTAGCGGTACTCGCCCGCTTCGCTGGGCATTTAAAATTAACATTATTATTTATTGTCATTATTATTAGGGAGTCTAACACTCATATAAATATAAGCCTATCCATTAAGTACATGTATTTTCTACATGGATACCAAGTTTCAAGTCAATCGGATGCGTGGTTCAGTAGTTATAACGGAACGTCCGTAAAAACCACTGTAGATTTATATGTTAGTATAGATTGATTCAATCATTTGAATGAAATAAACAAACAAAAACGAAAAAAAACACGCAATTTTGTTTAATTTAAATTTTATTAAAGTAATACATGCATACGTGTCATGCAAAATAATTCTAAAGATAAAAATAACTAATACAATGAAACAATATAGACTTCGTCAGTATTAAAAAAAACGCAATACAATCTGACAGTGAATATCAATTTGATTATTCGAGTTGACAATGCTAAAACTTTAAGGTAGCGCGTTTGTTAGTATCAGAAGAGCGTTTTATATTTTTTCCCTACTGATACGCTGATGGCCTAAGGGGATATTCCAACTTTTCGCTGACGAGTAGGTGAGCTTATGGGCTCAACCTGAGGGAATTTTGCTAATCAGCAGAATCTACTACCGAAGGAATCTACTACTGCCTTCGCCTTTTTACTGGTGGTAGGACCTCTTGTGAGTCCTCGCGGGTAGGTACCACCACTCTGCATATTTCTGCCGTGAAGCAGTAATGCGTTTCGGTTTGAAGAGTGGAGCGCTGTTGTAACTATATTTGAGACCTTAGGACTTATATCTCAAGGTGGGTGTAGCATTTACGTTGTAGATGTCGATGGGCTCCAGTAACACCAGGTGGGCTGTGAGCTCGTCCACCCGTCTAAGCAATAAATAAAAAATCTACTACCGGATCGGAATCGCGACCCACTGAGAAGATTCACCGAGAAACTTAGTGGGCCAGATCATGATGATGTTATTGAATAGTATTTATATTTTCCACAGATATTATTAATTTCTCACATTTTTTTGGTTTTTGCTAGTTCCTGGTAGATGCTGCTATAAATCCAGCCAACAGATGCCAATCGACACGACACATTTTTAGTGTGATGGCTAAAAACGTCCCTAACAAATTCCCCAATTGTAAATGAGAAGCTTTCTAAAATTATCATTTTTATTAAATTGTTAAATAATTCACACTGGGCATAAATGCCGACATATTCGTAAATTTTACGAATTCGAATATGAAATAAAATATTTTGATAACAAGTATAGGTAGATTAATTTTAATGGTTCTGTTTGATCCAGTAAAAAATATACAAACAATACAATAATGTATACATTAAATCAACTTGCTTTACATAAATTAACTTAACCACAATATAATTTCAAAGGCATTTGACCGCTTTGTTTAACAATAACATCACTCTAGCGCACGTGGACAAAGATATTAAAAATTCTTTGCTTACAATCATTCACCGAGGACAGGGATTTGAAATTCATGTTGTGACCAACATTATAAATAAGTATAAAGTGTCATATTAAACCCTATGTCAAATAGCTTTAAAGTTGAAATTTATTTGCTCGTGAATAGAGTACCATTTGTCGCGGGTCATTCCAGGAAGTAATCCGTCAAAAAGTGACGTCATTAACGCGCTTTACATTTTAATGCACTTCAGATAAATTTCTTATTTAATTTCATATTAAAGAAAGAGAATTATGTACTACACAATACAACAACAGTGAAAAGCTGCATCTAAGTAATTTGTTGAATTAATTCAGGTACCATCTATGTGATACCTACTATTCTAGAAACATTCCCTGAAGTGCCAATTGTAATTATAAAAAGTTTCATCTAGGTCAGGCACAACGCGTTATCGTGAATAAAAAAAAAATTGTTAATTTTAGTCACAAAAATTTAAATCATAATTCTATTAGTTTAATAAATCGATAAATACCAATTCAATCAGGATTTGAATGACAAAAAAAGTTGAATTCGCAAATACAGACATTCAAGTAATTGATATTAAGTTTGAATTCGATTAACATCGGACAGCACGGACTGATGCACCTTTTACTTCTTTGAAGGCATTCTCTACTTACCACTCTACTTATCATTCAGCACTTACCACCTAAAAATTCACTTGAATCCATTCTACATAGTACTTAATCTTACTGCATCTCTATTATAGTACTAGTCAGAGTATCACGTTAACATGTATAGCACTCAGTCTTAAAATTTGACAATAGTACAGATTATGATTTGTATCTGCAGCTATGCTCACACCCGGATAATTCAGTACTAATTGGCTATAATCTGTTAGAGCTATTTACGCACTGTAGTAGAACGTGCTTTGAAAGACTATAGTGGTAGGGCTTTGCTCCTAGCATTGCTGATAGGAGCGATGGTGAATACTTAGGTCACACATTCGTTGCCTGTTTAATGAAATTAAAACAAAAGCAGTGTTGACGTTTCTGTTTCAATAAAATGAATAAATAAACACGAACCGAATCGCTTAGTGAATGTCCGCACAGCAAAAATGACGTATTGATTGTGGCACGCTTAAACTACAATTACAATGCAAATGAGATTATTGTGAGCTCGGAGCGGCTAATGTGAAAAAAGTGAGCCCCAAGGCGTGATCACATTGATGATATCAGCTCTTGCACGAAAGATAACTTTTTAATCTAGTTTTTTAAGCTATTGCATAGCTTCTTTTTTTTTTATGATTGAAGGATTACTGGTGGCCCGGAGGCCTTTCCAGTTTCACCAGGACAGGGGCTGCATAGCTTCTATCGCGGGCCTTGAGCGCAGCGACTGAATCAAGAAATTCCGTAACGAAGATAACCGGACACCCCCACTACGCCTACTATGTAGCTCGAGTTCAACACATTCACACGTTGCGCTGGTGTGGTGTTTGTGAATAAGAGCGCGACGTGACGTCGCACTGCATGAGCATCATGAAAAGTTTGCCCATCTCTCTCTCACGCGGTCTAGCTTATGAGTGTGAAGGGGACAGTTAATGTTTTGCTTTTTTTAATTTTTATAAATATAGCGTGGTCTTATTTTTATTATTGTTTAATATTAAATTATTATTGTCTAATTGTAATTGCATAAGTTGATAAAAAATGCTTTAGCTTTACCGCGGCAGTCCTATACTGCAACACGCCTTTTTTTAATCTAGTTTTGCATTTTTTGCTTTACATCAGCGACTACTACGACTGTTTGAATATTTGAACAAACATTTCTATCAAATAGCTATGTAATGTGCGACTTTTGGAAAATAAAAAGATAAACATTTTTCACGTTCTTTTTAAGCCTCAGGCAAACATTTATGGGTTTTACTTTCTCTGAATAACAAAATTAGATTTCGTTAATTAAAAATTTAATAAAATTAGAGAATTTTTTAGCAGACGTAAGTAAGGTGTGATGAAAGCATTCTAACAAAAAAAATCATCGTCCTTATTATGATCGACAAATTGCATTTTACTTATTTATACATATTATTATTTCTTGCATTGCAAACGTTAAATTTATGATAACGCTATGCTCTTTTAACATACCAGTCCCAGTAATGATTCAATTTTGCAATAAGCGATATACGTAACCAGAAAAAAAAAAAATATATATATAGATATATATATATATAAAAAGGAATTGCTGTTCGTTAGTCTCGCTATAACTCAAGAACGGCTGGATCGATTTTGGTCTTTAATTATTTGTGGAAGTCCAGAGAAGGTTTAAAAGGTAGATAAATATGAAAGTTCTCGGAATTAAATAAAAATAGCAATTTTGTTTTTCCTTTGATATGTCCCCCGTCGGACGAATTCCTTTTGTTTGTTTTAAGTTTATTTTATACAAAAGTTTAGGTCTTTTATTAATTGGTTGAGGCACTACGAAGTCTGCCGGGTCAGCTAGTATCTTTATAAATTCGAATAAAACCAATAGTATGTGAATAAAGTTTACATTTTAATAACAAAATGCTCGAACGAGCTACCGTTCCTTTGAAATATTTAGATAAGAAACGAACATTTACTACAATTTATTAGAATTTTTATGAATTCTTCTGTCAAAGAATTTAGATACAGTTTCGATAAGCGTTACTTGTTTATGAATTTGTAATTAATGCCATTACAAAATTATGTCGAAGCTTGTTTAAAAATTATGCTAAGATTGAATCTATATGATTTGCATATTAAATAGTTGTCACATTTTAAATAGTAAACGAACATTTTTGTGTTCTATAAATAAAAAAATGGCTATGAAAAAATCATCTCTGGGAGTTCAGGAACTGATTATTTTTTATTTATTTTTTTATTGCTTAGATGGTTTGGACGAGCTCACAGTCCACCTGGTGTTAAGTGATTACTGGAACCCATAGACATCTATAACGTAAATGCGCCACCCACCTGAGATATAAGTTCTAAAGTCTCAGTATAGTTACAACGGCTGCTCCACCCTTCAAACCGAAACGCATTACTGCTTCACGGCTGAAATAGGCGGGGCGGTGGTACCTACCCGTGCGGACTCACAAGAGGTCCTACCACCAGTAAAGGAAGTGACGTTGAAAATACAAATTATTTTCTATTAAACATTATCGTTCTTATTTGGTACATCATCTTACTTATTGTGTAGGATCGATGCTTTAACGATTCCTTCTAGTATCTGATATCTCAGTGAAATTCTTTTTTAATTATTGTATAGACGGTAATACAAACTCATCCATGTTAGGTGGGTACGTGAGCCCATAGATATAACAATGTAAATTCCAATGCCCACCCTTCCAATCGCAATGCAATACTACTGCGGCTGCAAATGGGTAGGACACTGGTGGTATTAATCCGCGTGGGCTAACATAATCAACAGCAATTGTGCAAAGTACAATCCTTGATTCGATTTTTTTAAATGAAGATTATTTCCTTCATCATGTTGGCCATTCGTGAATACGTAAAATCAATGCCTACCTACAAGATTTGAATACTGTTGCAACGCTAATCTTATTCTACGGTTATTAGAAAAAAAAGTTTAGGGGTACTAGTTGGGACTTTATTTTGTAAAATAATATATATTTATATGCTGGACAGTAATCTGATTGAAATCCTTAAGAGTAGATTCTGTTCGAAAACTTCCTAAGAGTATTAACTAAATGATTCCCAACACTCACTATTGTGTCCGAAATGTGAAATATGTCAAATGGGGCAAAGCTCATACGTAACATCGACTGATCAGGTGAATTATCTATCCACGCATAAATCGCAGATAATTTCTCTATACAAAAGCGTTTCATAATGGATTCCTCCTACGAGCCCACACCGTCGCAGATATCAAAATATACAGTACCAACATGCGCTTTGAATCGTTAATGTATACACGTAGCCTTATCATGAGCCCATTGAAAATGTTGGACAATATGTCAAAATTAATATTTAATTAATGCAGTCCCACCCAGGGTTATCTGGCTATAACTCAACGCACACGTGCGAAGGCTTTTGGATAGGGATAAAGCTGTATTTTGTACATTTGAGGACTTAAATTATTTTGAATCATCGAAGTTTTGGTTTAATACAATTAGAGGATTATAATGTATTTTGTTCCATAGGATTGCGATAAGTTTTAAGTAATAGTTATTAAATATCATACAGCAGATTAAAAATAGATAAATTGTTATGATAATATGAATTGAACATTCAAGTTTTTCTATGGCTTTTATTACGAATACGCTCTGAAGAATTATAATTATTTCGGGAAAATAACTTAACCATCACCCGTGCTTTTAACGAAGAAATATTGAGCACTACCAGTAGACATTCTACCACCAGTAAAAGCTTTATCATCCGTAAGAAGTCCTACCTCCAGAACACCGAAATTTACCGGGACATCTACAATAGCTTTGGATAATTTGCATTACTATTTGTAGTTAGATATATACACTCAATTCAACATAATATCATAATTTAAATCATTTCACCCTACACTACAATCGCATGTTACTGTCGGCTAATATTACGAGTCTCCTACTTTTTCCACTTGTTCCAATTATTAATTTTCATTTTGGTTTTTATTGGCTAGAACCATTTTAACTAATTTAGTTTACAAGAGTTGTTAAAATTCATTCAGCTCAGTAATATGTATTAATAAATCAAATCTGGCCCACACACTGTACTTAATTACAAAGAATACGTACACAAACGTGTCAATTCATGCTGGTACTTTTAAATTGGTTTTATTGTCTCATCCTTGGCAATCAAAACATTCTTTCATTCAATTCATAATCGGCATTGTTCGTTATTTGCATTAATCAATGATCATGTGCTGGTTTCGTGATGCGAATTCGTTTTTCATTATCTCTAGAGAGTAACAAACATATTTTTTTCCATCTAAGATTGTACCAAATAATTGTTTTGGTAAATGAAATGGGTGTGTGTTTTTTGTGCATATACTTGTAAACAAATGGTAAATGTATACTCGTGTCGCCATACTTGCATAAAAGGCTTTTGAGTCCTTCTTTTACAGGTGACATTGCGAGGAAAAACTAAGCCCATTCCTGTCGCGAAGCATTCACGCGTTCTGATCTGAAGAGTGGAACATGGCTGTGTCTTCTATCTGGATCTAATCTCTATACCTGTAGTATGTTTCAATAACCTTATAAGTAATAAAAGCTGCATCTGCGAGTATAGTTTGTGTTGTTTTTTTTAGATGAAACACCATAACTTCGCAGTAATATTCAAAATGACCAGCTCATTACGAAGAGGTCAAGGCTGCGTTCCAAAGACAATTCACCTAATGACATCTAGGAACAGACGAAAAGGGCGCCGGATCACGACCTTTCGGAACGCGCTGCAACAAATGTCAAGATCATAAGAATCCGAAATAACAGCACGAGTGCTTTGTTCGGTGATTGTCATTATTTAAAGATTGTTGGAAACGTTCTTAATTTAAAATGAGATCTGCCCTAATATCGAAATATCGAGAACTCATCAAGAATAAAAAAGATACTGAGAGCCCGTTATATAATAGCGTTTATGACATGCATGTTTGATCACATAGCTGTTTGAATGTTTGGTAACCCTAATTATAACACGAGCTCCAAGTTAGATCCCGGGTTGGAGTCAATACCTTTACATTAGATATTTGGTATTCGGCATATGACCGTGAAAGGTTTGCTTAGAATTATTTTATAAATAGATGTTTCCCGCTATTTCGAAATTGGAATTGGAAAAAAAATGCTTATCATTTTTCCAGAATAAAGTGTTGCTCGTGCTACTCTCTTATATCAACTGCTGGTCAATTTTTAGATCTGCTAACATGTAAAATCACAAACAAGCGGATTCATCTTGTATATACATATAACGATAAATATCACAGCATTATAGTTAAGTAATTTACCCTGACAAAAACTGTCCTAAATGTTAATCCAGCTTGAATTCTTCCAATTAATTCGATTTAATTAACAAACACCCAAACATACATTACATATTCCCGTCATAACTTACGCGAGTGTGGTGTTCGCTCACGCGGCCCGCACACACATAAACACCCTCCAATCTCTACAATCCCTCTTTTGCAGGTTAGCCGTCGGAGCTCCGTGGTTCGTGAGGAACGTTTACCTACACGACGACCTGGACCTCGAATCAATCCAAAAATACATGAAGTCAGCGTCGTAACGGTACTTCGATAAGGCTTTTCGTCATGATAATCGCCTTATCGTTGCCGCTGCTGACTACTCCCCGAATCCTGATCATGCAGGAGCCAGTCACCGTCGACGCCCTAGACACGTTCTTACGGATCCATCAGATCCAATAACTTTTGCATTAGACGCCTTCAGCTCTAACACTAGGAGCAGGTTTAGGGACCCCGGTAGCCTAACCCATGAATCAGGTCACTGAGTTTCTCGCCGGGTCTTCTCAGCGGGTCGCGATACCGATCCGGTAGTAGATTACTTCGCGAAGCTGCTGCTCTTGAGTTGTTAGGTCTCCTTCGGAGGCGCTCGTGCAGCTGTTATCAAATCCCACCCCTCCTGGCTGAGTCTTTGCTCGCCCACCTATCCTGATGAAACTGGAAAGGCCTCAGCGCCACCAGTAAACTCTCAATCATAAAAAAAGCATTACATATTTACAGCGTTTTTTTTACACTCACTCACATTTACACTCTATTTTATTTTGTAATATTATACAGTAAGCTTTCACTAGTAAACCAATACAATGCAATACTATTGTCTGGTGTAGCAATCTTGTTCGAATAATGGTTATTGCTATTGAGAATATATTAATTAAGCAGTATTACGCATCCTCTCTGTTATAAATATGTGTGATGTCTTCGGACTCCAGTAACTTCTTATCAGCAGGTAGGCCCTGAGCTCGTCCCAAACTTTAATCGGGATAAAAGTTTTATTTAGACTATAACAATAGTCTGTAATTTAATATTTAAATGTCGTTAATATTGAAGACAGATTTTTCTCTGAAGAATAATATCCCTTTAAGAAAAAAATATAATAAACCGCAGCATTTTTCCATATCTTTTATCGGATTTTATCCATTAAGATATGAATACCAGAAAAATTTCCGTCTTACGATTTCCTCCCTAGTATTTTACGTAATACCTCCTTGCATATTTGCGAACGAGGTCCGTTTTTATCCTGCCGATGCAGCACTTCCAACATCCAGTAATTGGTCGAAGTTATCTACATCATTACATCTCGTCTGAGACCTTTTTTGTCTCCGTTCTAACCGCTATTTTCGTTTTTTATTTGGCTCAAATGTTTTAATGGTTGCACATCATCTGGATGGGGCTCTTTGGGAAATAATCATTTTCATTTATTATAAACAACTGTGCTAACTACTTTTCTACAAGTACTTTTACCTAGTTTCTTTAAAATCATAAGTTATTATAAACAATATAAATGTTTAGGGTATGAGTATTTAAATGATTAGCAAATTGCTTTAGGTGTGCAGAATTACAGACACACCGTCAGAACTATGCAATCATCGTCCGACTAACTATAACTGTTAATAATTACATCAATCATATACAGTTCAACAAGTTACCTTCCAGGCATAAACTGGTTGCAAATTTATAGATACGCCAAGATATGTGGACACGCTACTACAATATTTTCTTTCCTAGTAGTGCGAATTCGCATACCCAACGTCTATAGCAAAGATCGAGATAGCATGTTTCTTTTTGTAACCTTGTTTATGCGCCTTTTCTTAAGGACAAGACATAACTCATACTGTATCTCGTTTCCAATCGGTATTTCACTAAATGAACGCTTCTGAGACGATATTTATAGTGTCGGAGGACATAATTTAATAAACAAAGCAGGAGCAAGCCGACGTTTAATGCCACCCCGGCATAGGTTCCGATAATGGATCATAACTGGTTTCAGCTCAGTAGATAGCATTGTAAGGAACTAGTGCTTCGTTAAAGCTCCCGGTAAAATGCACTGCGCCAATCGTTAGACTGGTACTCCCATCTACATTGAAGCCATTAATAATATTACCCACAACAATATCTGATACGGAATGGACGCATATTTTATGACGTGAAGGCTTTTAAAATATTTTCGCTACTACATATTATATTCTGATACAAATTGTTATTGTACGAACGTGTTTCGATTGGTTGTCGAGAATTTATTGGTTCTCGTTATTCAGAATAGAACGTATGAAACGATTTGAATTGTTTGGTTTTAGTAAAAACTGTTTCAAAATAATAGTTTTCGAACGAGATTCCACACTATCTATCATTTTTCAATTTGATTCAATAATTAATTTACCAGATATAATTCTGTACTACTTGAACGTGCTGTATGAAATTGAATTTGATTTTAAACTAGGAAAAACAAAACAAGAAACAAAACAAAGCGGAGCACTTCGTAATATTTCCGTATTCAATACGATGGAAGAAGACTCTCACACCAATTGAATGTGTTTACCTATAGTCTCTAGTATCACTTAACGAACAAATAAATCATAAATCTGGTCAAATAGTTCCATCAGTGAATACAAAGCTGATTTTAAAATTGCTAGGTAGATGTTACAAGAGGCATTCGTGCTTGACTTGTTGTCGCATCAGTGATCTTGCTCACCAATGATTTACTCAGTAACTAAAGGATTGTACCCAACGACCAAAAATATATAAACCGAAAACCAAAATAGGTTTTCGTAAAATTTGCAAGTTCGAGAAACTCACGATCTCACGGATTATTCGGAACTATTTGGGTCTACAGAGGGCTTTCGGTTTTCTTTGTGTTTGGTATTGTACTTTTAACAAGGCATGCTCGGTCATCCAGTCCCAAACTATGATACCATGGTGTATAGGTATACGTTTTAATATAACATATAGATATAAGCACCCCAAACAAGAACAAACAAACCACATCACGTGAATTTTTGCCCGATGTACCATCATTTTTGCCAACCTAGAACATTAAAACCATTGTGCTTCTTCATATACATTTCCGTAGCCGTTTGGCCACGTACCATACGGCTCTGTAATGAACTTCGCAATGCTTTGGATTAGCTACCTTTTAGAAATGAGGTTTGATATGGTAGTCGAATCGTTGGGTTCATACTGACCAATCACTATCTAATGAGTGGTGTGCGTATTCGTTAAGAAAAAATTACGATCGATGGAAGATCAAACATCGACAATGTTATGGCCACATCGTTAGACAGATGACAAATGACTGGCACCTTCGCCTCTCGTATCGTGAGACTGAGATCGAAACGAGAAAGTATAAATATTTAGATTCATGGTACGTTCGCTTCACGAAAATCAGTCGCGCCTCAATTCCACTGTTATCTAGCTCGTCTTTTGTTTCCTTGACAGGTGCATTAGAGGGATATCATAGAACAATTAAACGCATCAATGGTGCTGCGTCACGATGAGTTTAATGCTTTAGTTTTTTTAGTGCGTATTTTAGATTTAAGTAATAATTTAATTTAAAGTTAACATTTTCTGGTTTTGTGTTTAGTATTTTCACTAGGTTTGGCGATGTGCTGCGTGACTCTCAGAGATTCAGAGGTTGTAGATTCGATACCAAATGCATTTGTTTTTAGAATACCTTTGTAGCCGTTCGCATATTTTATTGTGCAAGGGGTGAACAATCTAACGACGGCTGACTTGGTATAAAGTGGACACCAGAGCCCATAGATATCATAACATAACTATCGCTGCCCCCCTCGAGACATAATGTAGAAGTCCAACTGAGACTTTACCCCACCTTCGAAACTGGAATTCACGACTGTTTCACGGCAAAAATAGGCAGAGTGCTAGCACCTATTCGTGCGGGTTACCCAAAACCCTCCTTTTAGTATAAGCTTTTGCAACACTCGGTGAACACTACTCCCAGTTCTCCGGTGAGTACCTTGGTCGATTTCTTTGAAACCCACAAGAAGAGATAGTTTGGTGCTGTAGCAGGTAGGGAGTTGGCTCTGCTCCTGGCATTGCTTGCGTCGGAATTATATTTTTTTTGTATTTCATCGACAATTTTTTTGTTCTTTTCTTTTTCGCGATAATCTCGGTAGAAATAGCGCTGTAGTTGTCTGTGAGTGCATTCGTTCCTTAATTACGGGCAGATTAAATAACTTATAAAGCAATTTGATTTGAACAAGGTAATGGCTCGGTTAGCGGTATAACGAAGCCTGCGGGTAATTCCATTGGTATTCTTAAAGGCGACTATTAAATGAACATATTTTCACGCACCCGAAAAGTAGAAACGGGGCGTCTTAAAAAGCATTTTTATTGCTTTTAAATGGCAGGTAACAACGTTTCGACTGTCGTAAATGCGAGGCTATCAGAACTGTCTCACGAGAGTGCTTTCGTCTGAGTGGGTCGAGATTTTTAGGTGTTGAACGCCGAAAATTCGAATATAAATACTTTGTGGCTCATGCCTGAAATAGCTGTAGTTGTCAAACGTATATTTTAATTTGGAGCTATTTATATTCATTCTCTAAATGACTTAATCCAGAAGCTTTGCTTTGTGTTCGAGGATAAAGTGATAATTTTATAAAAGCGATTTAAATACGAAATTGGTCTTAATTTGTAAATTATTTGACTGTTATTGGATACGGATGACCGTTTTTTCTATATATTATAATTTTATATTTATGTTATATTTATTTGAAAATTAGGAAGATGTATGCAAGAATTTTAGACGTCTGCTTAACATTTGTAAGCTCAAATCTTAGTAGAGCATTTATTAGAAATAAAAAAGGTCTTAACGTGCTTTTAAATATTTGATAATTTTTTTGTTAATAAAAATTAAAACACTAATATGAAACAATTTTGGCAACAATTATTAATTGAATATTTGATTGTCTCGTCGTTAAGTGATTCATTTTTCTTACCTAATCGTTGCTAGTCTAAAGTGCCATTCCAACTACGGGTGAATAGGTACGTGAGCTCAGTAGTAGTAACTCGAATATCACCACCATTAAGATCCGGGTTAGATGCTTGGTACAAGTCAATTCATATTTGTCAAAGTTAGGGTGCATTGTAGACCTGAGACCTTAGAACTGATATCTCAAGGTGGGTGGCGCATTTACGTCTTAGATGTCTATGGGCTCCAGTAACCACTTAACACCAGGTGGGCTGTGAGCTCGTCCACCCATCTAAACAATAAAAAAAATCTTATATTATGTATATTTCTGATAGCATTACATCGATACGCGTTCGAAAAAAAATAAAACCACACCCATTCAAATAGTCAAGTAAACAGGATCATAAGTTCCGCACGTATTACAATATAACCAGTTTCCGTTACAAGAGTGGTCAGAGCAAACGGAATACCTTCGTGTTACATAGTTCGAGACCGACCGTGTTTGGATAATCGATTTGTATAATGAATCGGTATAACCTAAGTATTCGTTAAAAACAAAATGTATGTTTTTATATGAAAAGATGATGTCAAAACAGAAAACATATAATGAAGTTTTCACGCTTCCTAGATATTAAAATCATAACAGCTTTCTGATATAGCGAGGCAGTGAAAAAAATTGGTGGTAGGACATCGGTAAGTAGGTGGCGGCATTTACGTTATAAACGTCTATGGGCTCCGATTACCATTTAACATCAGGTGGGCTGTGAGCTCGTACCTTTTTACCTAAGCAATAAAAAAAAGCACGTGTGGCACTTGGGGACTGCCGCGGCGGTAAGGCTATTGCATAGCATTTTTTATAAACTTATGCAATTATAATTAGACAATAATAATTTAATATTAAAACAATAATAAAATAAGACCACTCTATATTTATAAACATTAACAAAAGCAAAACATTAACTGTCCCCTTCACACTAATAAGGTAGACCGCGCGAGAGAGAGATGGACAGACTTTTCATGATGCGCATGCAGTGCGACGTCAAGCCGTGCGCTTATTCACAAACACTATACAAGCGCAACATGTGAATGTGTTAAATGCGAGCTACATGGTAGGCGGCGTGGGGGTGTTAGGTTTTATTTTCGTTACGAAATTTCTTGATTCGGTCGCCGAGCTCAAAACCCGCGATAAAAGCTATGCAATAGCTTAATAAATAAAAATAAAAACAAAGACATTCAGCTTAGTCTGTATCCGCATAACTGTCTGTCCGCTTTCTATGGCGAACTGATAGTCCGTTCAAAATACATACTGGAGGATAAATACCTTTTTTGGAGAGAAAAATGAAACCCTTACTGCTGCACAGCCATTGTAATGTTATTGTGACTTCGTATCTCGGGGTAAGCAGTCACGTTTAAGTTATCATATATCTTAGGTTCGCTAACCACCTATAAACAGGCGGGCGTCAAACTTGTTGCTCACTATAAGAAATATCATCAAATAGATTTATATATGGCTATAATTCTCATCATCATTGCGTTTTCTTTTTCATTGTGTATGAAGGTTCCTTAGAATCTTGCAGTTTTAAAATCAAGCCTGTCTTGATAGTCCAACAAAAAAGTGCCTATTTTTTGTAAAATTCTTCTTTCGATGGAAACCATCAAGCTTATATAAATCGTGTAAAGAGTCTGTAAAATATTGTCATGAAGTACATGATATTTATATTAGTTAAGATTATAGATAATATAATTAGGGACATTTTCTGTCTTATAATTATGTGCAATACCCAACTTTTAAAGTAATATTTTATGTCATTACAATCAAGTAGGATTTAGACCAGTAAAAGCCAGTAGTAGGCCAATAGTGGCCCTTATCCTAGAAATCGACAAATTTTCGAGTTACACCGTTTACATTCTGGCACCGACTAATAAAGGTCAACACAAGTGAGCTATAAATAAGGTATTTAACCCAGTGTGTGTGGTCGAACCTTAACTGGCACGAAATCCATGAGAAAGCCTTTCGGTTACTACAATAGTTCTTAGAGAACTATTAACGACGGAGTAAGTTGCTTCTCGGAAACAAGGCTTTAAGAGCGCTTATTCAAAGCCTTGTAAATCAAGGCCAGATCATCTATTAAAAATGGAGATACACGTGGGAATTCAGCCTCTTCGCTCTTCGAGATATCGTTACCAGTTTGTTCACCATGCGTACTAATACTATCCTTAACTCAATAACACCTTAAGAGAGAAAATATTGAATCCCAAAGGTTGAAATGTCGTCAATGTTTGATGCTATCTGATGTCTATGGGCATCGGTAACTACTCACCATTAATCATGCTGTATATTCGCCGGCTTTCTAAATCAATAAAAAAATATTTGGCAGAGTAAAATAAACTGGTTTTGTAATAAAACAAAAGCAGAGAGAAATAAACGCAAAACAAGTCTTCGTTACTTCGAAATCCAGTTTTGGATAGTTCAATTAACATCGTTATCAGAAACCTTGAAATAAAGCAAAAATTAAATCAATGAATTGAATTAAAAAAATTTACGACTTCAAAATTTAATAAGTAAATAAAATACTATTTGTGCAGTTGTAATATATTTTATTAGCATTTTATTATACTATATATTAAAACTTTATTAGTTGTGTTTTTTAAATAAATCAGGCACAGTCAAGTAGATGTATTGTTGGCATCCTAGGTAACGACGATCACTCACATCATGCCGCTTATGCTCTCGACTTCCTTTGATAGCGATAAAAATAGAAGCCGTTTAGTGCTAGTAAGTTATGTAACCCCAGGGGACCGCAACATGAGTGTTGATGTGAATTGCCGCCTACTATAAGAAGTCTCAAAGATATTTTGAGGGCGGCCATACTAACTTCTGAATGGAACCTGGGCTATTTGACCGGAATAACAGGCTGCAGCTACTGATCAATGTGAGCACGTAACTAATTAGATTCTAGAGCAACTTTTTCACAAAAAAAAAACATCTATACTCTTTTTCCGACTAATATGCATATCTGGACGTTATTCACGAATTTTATTACAAAAACCCGTCAAATTAAAACGATATTAGAAAAATAAATAAAACTTACAGCTTTAACAGAACGTTGAAATCAAATCCGTGTTTTTGTTATCTACACCGGAGATTTCGGTCAACAATAAAATTGGTCGTGTAAAAAAATCGTTAAATTATAATGTAAAAATACGCCTACTACATTATATAAAATGGTAAGCTGATAAAAGAACGAAAAGTACGGATATACGGAAGGAAAGTTCAAGGCAAAATCTTACGGACAATATGTAAATATTTGATTAAAGGATCTCTTATTTTTGCAATATCCCTATTTGGTGGAAAAACTCAAAGCAAACCTGGTTTAAGTGATCACCGGGAGCCGTAGAGGTCACAACGTGAGCTACCCCATTGATATCGAGACATGAGGTTCAGTATCCAGTTGTATTGCATAAAGCTTATATTCTATTCTTAAACTAGAATTAAAACAAGAGAGATTCTACTAGTAAAATTGCAAGGGATTTTGATCAACAGCATTAATATCTTTATTTATTTATGGATGGATGAAATGGATGGACCAGCTCGCAGCCCACCTGGTGTTAAGTGGTTACTGGAGCCCATAGACATCTACAACGTAAATGCCGCCACCCACCTTGAGGTATGAGTTCTAAGGTCTCAGTATAGTTACAACGGCTGCCCCATCCTTCAAACCAAAACGCATTACTGCTTCACGGCAGAAATAGGCAGAGTGGTGGTATGTACCCGTACGAACTCACAAGAGGTCCTACCACCAGTAATTACACAAATTATAATTAAAATGTTGGCATGTAAGAAAGATAAGAGTAAGAAGTGTTCTCTCTATTTCACATGATCTATCTGTCTAATTTTATTATCCTTCAGTCGTTTCACTCTTAGTTGCACTCTCAGTCGAAGTGGTAATTAAGTAGTTTAATGGACTAATGTTGTTTCCCTCACAACACCGTCGATACATTACGTATCTGTTTGTTCTCAATAATCTATATATTAATACGTGAAGGAAAAACTTTGTATCCCTTTTTACGAAAATTGCGCGGACGGAGGAGTATGAAATTTTCCACATTTATAGAGAGTATAGAGAAAAAGTGCACAATGCTAATATTTTTTTTAAATAATGCATAAAAGATACATTAAATCCATAAAGAAAACATTACACACACTACATACCATGTATTTGACGCACATACGCATGCATACTATATAATTATTGTCAAACTTTTGTTCTTGACATTTGTCAAGTCAAATTGAGAATAGATTAAATATGGTTTATCTTTATTAATATTTTTCTATAGTGTAGTCTTGGCGAAATTTGTGATTACAGAAGTATAATAATAGTCTTTGAAAATAGAATCATAAATTTATCCACAAGAACTTCCAATGAAGTCTTTATCTGATCAATTTATTGCATGTGGAATTGGCTGCGACATTTGCTACCCCTCCACATTGTGGCTTCGAAGAAGCATACCGTAATCCCTACCGAGTAGGGGACGGGGGCCGCTGCCTAGCAGGGGCCGCGAGGATGCGAACCTCTATAAAAAATGCCCTAATCCTAAGCCTGTGACGTGCCCGGTGATGGGATGAGTGGCTGGAGGGAGCCCAGTCGTGAGGGCCGTCCCAGGGGACCGACCCCTGGTTAAATATCAAAGGAAAAAAATTAATGATGGCAAAGTTTGTAAAAAATTTACCCCAGGAGGGTACCACCTTAGGTGGAGAATCCCTCCGTGCTTCCACCTTGGTGGAAGCATGCAGCCCCGCGTATTCTGGGGGGGGCAAAGCTTGCCATGACGAAGGGGGCTGTATGACNGGCTCTTGGCCCGTCGACCGAGGGAACCGGCGGTCATGTTGCTGGCGGCCGCCGGTCCGGCGTCTGGGGGACGGCGGGATGGATGTAATGTGCTCTGCGTAAACCCTGTCCCGCCGTCTCAATAACTCCGACTGGGTTCCCACCCGGTCCGGGGTAGGGCGCCGGCTGTGAGCGGCAGGAGTTTTTAGTGAGGTTCGACTCTCACATACCCCACCTGCCGTGCGGGTGGGGATCCGGCGATTTTCTCCTGTGGAAAAAAAAAAAAAAAAAAAAAAAAAAAAAAAAAAAAAAAAAAAAAAAAACAAAACCCTCCACATTGAGAAGCTGTTTTGCCTTGATATGTAGTAGTCAAAGGAAGTTAGGTAAATTAAATATATATATACATATTATGTTGGTACAATACCTGATAGATGCCGTTTTCTTTAAGAATGGAAAAAATAAGTGAGAAATTCTACAGTTAAAATTCGACATTCTTATACCAAATTTTAAGAACATTTAATTAATCTATCTTTTTTTTCTTCTTCTTCGCGCAGCTTTCGTGTTCCTGAAATTTACAGGAATTTGGAGGAATAGAGGTTTTCTCTAGATCTCACTAATTTAATTACCAGACCATAGCATAATATTTCAGGTTCAGTAATTATAAATGATTGTAATTACCATCATTGCAAACGACAGGTCCTTTAAACAAGCTTTTTACTATACACAAATAAAAGAATTGTGTGTTAAAAGCTAATTATCTGGATCGTTTAGACTCCTGTTTTTTTCTTTCAAAAGAAAAAGAGAATCTTCTGCACTTATTTCTATTTCTATTTGTCGGAGAACCTGTTTTAGCTGTTTGCATTAAAAAACTCACAACAAATCTGTACCTGCATATACATAGTGATGTTTATATTTTAATCTTTGCAAAATAGCTGGAGCAATAAAATCGTGGCACGAGACGTAAATGGAATGGCAACGAACACGCTGTATGAGACACTGCATCATTTGCAATTACATGTTATTGTGCCTTTGTACCCATTTAATGTCCGACCGAGAATGCTGTATTGTAAGCAAATAGTATTTCTGTCAATTTCTAAAACAAACGATGCGTACTAATAGAGGTCGAACGCATTGTTTTATTTTTGTATCGTTGAATTATTGTAATTAGGGTATGTTTACTAAGAGTTGGTCATCGAAGGTATAATAATATTATATTAAAAACGATTTGGGTTCGTTGACCTTATCCGAAGAATTTTTTTATATTTGTTTTCTAGAGCTAATCAATCGCGGCCGTGCTGGGAATATAGCGCTATTATAATTTTTTTCATTTATACTTTTTTTTAATGCTTAGATGGGTGTACGTGCTCGCAGCTCACCTGGTGTAAAGTGGTTACTGGATTCCATAGACATTTATAACGTAAATGCGCCACCCACCTTGAGATATAAGTTCTAAGGTCTCAAGTATAGTTACAACAGCTGCCCCACCTTTCAAACTAAAACGCATTACTGCTTCACGGCAGAAATAGGCAGGGTGGTGGTACTTACCCAGGTACCACCGCCCTGCCTATCTCTGACTGGGTTCTAATCTGGATCTAATTATATAAAAGACGACATTTATTCGATCATCCATTACGAAACTACTACAATAATTTAAGAATCGAACTATCGAGATTATCATAACAAAACGGTCAACATATTGAGGAAGGTAATAATAATAAACAAAACATTCGGCATTACAATTCACATTTCAATTTAATTGTTCATTAAATCGACTGCCAATATTGCGTGAAAACACGAAATCAATAACACCAATTTACGAGAGCACAATAAAAATCACTTTTTTAAAACTCTTTCATGCGACCGTAGCTCCAATTAGGCGACTGCCGAAACAAAGCCACGTAACTGAATAAATCAAAATTGCGTTGCGTGTATCGGCTTGTCACGCGATGAAAGTAAGAATA
Organism: Bombyx mandarina; assembly: GCF_003987935.1. Next base: position 813,678 of record NW_021011568.1, on the reverse strand, counting down.
AAATAGCAAAAATACATTTTGTTTGTTACAACGCATTTTTTTTGACAACACACACAATAAAATGTGTTGGTACTTAAAGTTGCAGACCTGTGGTTTGCGCGCTAAAATCAGATGCGGCAAACGAGCTGTTTGGAAAAGTAATTATTATATTTTCATCGACTCATCGTTTCAAATCAGTCCCCGTACAGGATTGTGTTTAAAGAATTGCTTTGATGTCATTCATAAGTTGCTTTCACAAAAAATAAACGAAAGGAATATTGACAAATTAGAAACAGAAATCTCTTTCTAAAGTCTAAATTAATTGATTAATTACGCTCTTTTTTTAATTCAATTAATTGGTTAAACATATAATTTTATCTAATACATATATGCTGTACTGAACGCTTACGAAATATTATTGTTGCAGTTCTCCAAATTCTATTTAGAATTTTAATACCAATTGCTTTCACAGATAAAAAAACGTACAACTAAATACTTTTTGATGTTGCCATGAATCTACAACCTTGTTTAATACGCATCGTTTAAAATATACAACTTGCAGGATGGCGACTGCACTGTTTTCTACATTTTATTTGCTCAACATTACGTTACATGCCATTTCGTTTTGTCTCAGCGACAATAAGAACAAACTAGTTCCTTCAGTACAATAAAATGCCAAAGATAACAAGATCGGGAGGAGAAATTGTCACTAAACATGGAAATGTTTTCCATTTCAAATTCTGCAAGCAATAATCACTCCTACGCAGATTGATATAAAATACGTTTTGCCCTCGATATTCAACTACTTACTGCCAGTATAATATGCAATAAATTATACAATGTTAGAGTTACATTATTCAAATATCTTTAAAATCCCTAATATGAACAAATTCAAATTGCTTTTACAATTTAAAATGGATACATCAGCGTCTGATTCAAAAATGCCCAAAACACGTCATTAGGGATCCTCCTGATCCATTAACGGTGCCTTTGGGTACCACAAGCACCGGTCACCGTCCTCGTCGAATCCGTCGCTTGCGACGAAGGGCTCGACGAGCGAACTAGCCCACATACACAGCCCACTGAGTTTCTCGCCGGATCTTCTCAGTGGGTCGCGTTTCCGATCCGGTGGTAGATTCTGCGAAGCACTGCTCTTGCTAGGGTCAGTGTTAGCACCACTCTGGTTTGAGCCCGTGAGGTCACCTTATAGCCTTTCAAGGCTATCAGCATAGGTAGGAAAAAAAACCATATAAAATTTACCTGGCGTTTCTAACGCACTGGATTACGCGGACAAAGTTCGAACCGCTCGTTTGTCTTTCTCTAAACCGCAAGTGGGCCAAACTCTGTAACAGATTAAAACTTGTGATGAATCGCTATTTTCGTTTGCCTCTCGCAAAGTTCCGGATACGCGGAATTTACTTTATGTGTGAAAATGTAAATACGTTTGCAACTTTGACGCCTGTTAAGGAATTCACTAGACGAATGTTGACAGCGACTCGTCGGCTTACCGTACTGGATTATTTAAAGGATTTACTTGAAGCCGCGTGTTTGCTTTTCCAGAGGATTCGATGGTTGGAGCGTTTGCTTAAGCGATTACAACACGCACGATTTTATCCATCGATGTTTTTGCAGGCTAATGCGAATTTAGTCCGCAGTTTCCAACACGAATGATAAATGAATTCTGTGACGCTGCTCGGATAAATTGAATGCATTAAATTTCGAAATCGTACCTAGTCAAAGGTTAGAGTTGGTAATCGTTGGGATCATTGACACTTGAAACGTTTTGTAAATAAACAAAGCTATTCAGGTCGTTAGGCGCGTAATCGAAATAATAATCCGGCCACACACCGTGTTAATTTTATTACATGGTGACTTTGGCGAGTGGTTTTAATGTCTATGTTTTACGCAACGAATTATATGTAGCTTTTTGATTATGTCAAACTGATTTCATGCCAATTACATGGCCAGAAACTATTTTCAGAGTTATCCTTAGATCTGTAGATCCGTTAAAAAACAAAAAAAAAAACAGTATAATACTCATGCAAAACTACAATCATCTGCTGTTGAAAATATCTTCATTACACCGTTCGAAGTTATAAATTATTTGAATACATTTTAACTGCTTGTTTACAGATGAATCAGCTGTTAGTATTAAATCAGTCAGATTTTATTGCTAACAATCCGTTATCCGTCCGATAAACTTGGATATAGAAACCGCAAAATAGTTCAACTTGTATTTTATAATCATTTAGAGTTCCATCTACTTTGTACTAGTTCGAATTTCTAATTTAATTCGGCCACCATTGTTGGTTGTGTAAACTGTAAAATGGATTTTCGCTAACATATAGGTTTATCTTCCGTTTAGTTTAGTTTTATTTCAATAATGTTTAAATTTCAGAATTTAATAGTGTTTTAATCATTAATATCAAAAATGTCATCAACTGCTCGCTCTATGATTATTACGAAAAACTTTATTATTTTATTTTATTCTCTTACATCGCAGTTTTAAAAATTGTGAATTTAATGTTAAATAGTGTAAATTAAATAAAAATAAAAACTAACTTAATCGAAACAAGATTCCATTGAATTATTCATCAAAGTTCTATCATTACTAATTAAAATAATAAAATTTGCGGCAATAATATTTGGCTAATAACAAGTATTACCTAATAGTTTGATAATAAAAATGAAAACAATATACAACATAAAACAAACAATATTTGATGCAACATCAACATTTTTGTTACGGATTTGTCGAGTGTGATTCACTGAGCTCTAATTCAATTTTACAAACTCCTAAACATTTTAAGTCTAAGATTAGCATTGTCATTGTCCATGAGCGACAATGACCACTGATCGTCAGAGAGTCTGTATGCTCACATGCGAACGAAGTTAAATTTTATTGTAATAGAAGTTCATCGCATCCCTCAAAAGGCCAAAAGATCGCGCGTCCGTTGGCCCCGACAGACGCCACACGATAAACAGGTGCTCAGCTAATTTTCAAAACTCCCATCACACATCGAAGTTATTAAAAAATACCTTTTTAATATTGATGGTCCATTACTAGTGCGCTTCCATGAGGTATAGTCTCTTTGAAACACGAGACCGCGCTGTCAAGTTTTAATTGATGCTGTCAGTCGCGAAAGCGGTTCTTAACAATACGAGTTTAGTATCGGATGGTTCGTCCTCTGGGAATGTTCTGGTATCATTCGATTACATAGTTTTTATTTTGTTCCCTTTTGTATGTTAGTTCGTACGGGTCGAAGTTAGATTGAACGAAACCCTTTCGGAGAAATTACTTTGGACTCGTTTGAAGATATTTCAGTGGCCCGGAGGTAAGTTTTGGAATGTAAGGAGATAATTTTGGGTAAGGTTTGTTTTTATGAGATTCCCAAGCAACATTAATGATGTGAATAATATATAGGTAGCAAGAAAGTCCGATATGTATTTGAAGCAAGTTTTTTTTTACAGTAACAACAGTGGTAAATTAAAATTCACTTGAATCACATGTTATTTGCCCTTGATGGCTGCCAATGTGATATCTTGGACATTAACGATTGAATCACTTTTACCTACGTTTTTTATATACTTATCAAACATTATGGCTTATTATTGGCTTGAGGGTGCTGGTATTACTGTATTTCTATCGCAATGTATTGACGCGTTGCACTCTAAAGGGTTATACATGGAAACTATTTTGAAATGCAAATGAGACTCTGATCTTTGCCTAAAGGAGAGCCGCAGCATTATCGTTATGAAGTCTAATGGCTACTATAGACGCTTGACTTCTGATGGTGAGCTCAATCGCCTAACTAAAGCGTTCAAAATGGTTTTGCTAGAACAGCTACGATAAAGTTATACATACAAAGAAAGATAAAATTAATTTTCTAATGTGTAAAAAATATATTTGGGGTTTTGTTTGTTACTTGGTATTCAATTCTTTGAAGCGTTATATTTTGGTTTTAGTTGGAACTTTGCGTAGTGGTTGTGGCACTTCAGAGAAGTTGTCTGGTATCAGGGTTCTACATAGAAACTATTTTGAAATGCAAATGAGACTCTGATCTTTGCCTAAAGGAGAGCCACAGCATTATCATTATGGAGTCTAATGGCTACTTATAGCCGCTTAACTTCTGATGGTATGTGAGCTCATTCACCTAACTAAGGCGTTGAAAATGGTTTTGCCAGAACAGCCACCTAACATAAAGTTATACATACATAGACAGATAAAATTAATTTTCCAATGTGTAAAAAATATATTTGGGGCTTTTTTTGCTACTTGGTATTTAATTCTTTAGTTGGAACTTTGCATAGTGGTTGTGGCACTTCAGAGAAGTTGTCTGGCATTGATGGTGCAGTATTCAGTGCCCCTAACTGTTGCGCCGAATGTCGTGGGTTTGATTCCGACATCTAGCCACATTAACACCATCGTCAGACATCGTAAGGGCCAATAGGGCGATCGAGCTAAGAGAAGTATTGAGTACACCAATAACGTTTGTTGTCTTAGAACAATTTAGAAATATATTCTTGACGTTAGCGAACGAAAACGAATGACAGTTCTTAGGACGGAGGCATCGTCCTGGTGAAACTGGAAAGGCCTTCGGGCCACCAGTAATCTTTCAATCATAAAAAAAAAAACTACTACTACTGTCTTTTTCCGATTTCGGCCACGGCGAACACTTCAAGCTCCGTTTCTAATTGTCACGTAATTGTCACGTGTCGTTGTACGAGTATAATAGTTGTGTTTAAATATATGTTATCAGTCTCTGGTACCCATCATGTACAACACAGGGAATCCTAAATTGGGGCCTGGTGACCGTGTGTGATTTGTTCCCAGTTTTATTATTGGTAGTTTGAAAATGTGGGTAGGTGTATTTTTATGAAAATCTAAGACCCGCTCCGCCTGAGTACGGTTACATAAGAACATTGTACTCAAAACACCTGGAATCTATCTAACTATAATCTGCCGGTTTAAAAAAAAGTGTGGCACTCGGGAATTGCCGCGGTAAAGCTATTGCACAGCATTTTTTATCTACTTATGCAATTATAATTAGACAATGATAATTTAATATTAAAACAATAATAAAACAAGACCACGCTATATTCAACATTAATAAAAGCAAAACCTTAACTGTCCCCTTCACACTCATAAGCTAGACCGCGCGAGAGAGAGATGGGTAGACTTTTCATGATGCGCATGCAGTGTGACGTCACGCCACGCGCAATTCACAAATACTACACAAGCGCAACGTGTGAATGTGTTGAACGCGAGCTACATGGTAGGCGGAGTGACGGGTGTAATGTTTTTTTCGTTACGGAATTTCATGATTCGGTTGCCGCGCTCAAGGCCCGTGATAAAAGCTACGCAATAGCTTAATAACCCTATTTAAGCGATTGATCTTGTATGAAGGTTTGTTATTCATGAACAAAGTTCAATTGCCTTTATTTTTTCAAGTAGCGTTCTCTTGTAAGAGATTTTAACATTGAATTTGTTATTGTACAGTTATTTAAATGATGAATCCTTCTCGGAGACCAATGCTTATAATCGGCTTATAAAATATACATTCTCAGATTGTAGTGATATTGTAAGTGCTATTGGCACAATAAAAACGCTACAGCGTTTCAATGAGGTCAAATAAAATTCAAAATATTTTTTTCGAAGCTAAAAAGCCTCTTCAATCTAAAAGTTTTGTCCGTTCGTAATTTCTTTGAAATCATCGATTTGTGTTAGTAATATTGTGTGCAAATATTTTCGTTGAATCTGTTAAAGTTTTCAAAGTACCTACTTTAACTTAAATGAAGCTATTATTATTAAAATGATTTCAAAGAATTTACAAATTGTATGAGTTGAAAATTTCGATGGATATTACATTTCATTTTTGTTATTGTATAGTAATTTAAAACTGTTTATTAAAATTGGCTTCTTGAAAATTAGAAAAACTACAGCAATATTTTATACATTGTATTCATCATATCTTTTGAGTAACTTCAAAATACCGAAAAAAACATATTATTATATTTTTTTAACTGAAACATTTCCATGAATTACGAATAATGTAATGAGCTAAATGACTTCAAAGCGTATTCATACAATGACATATTCTTAATAATTAATAAAACAGCCAAAAAAAATGTGATAGTAGGGTCGACCGCTTAAATTCTATAGAAAATATTCAACCTCATTGAATACATACAAAAAACAAGAAAGGTTCTGGGCTACGTCGGGAACAAAAAAAAAACATAAAATGGCGAATCGATAGATACTGCATATTGGTATCAGGAAAATGGTCACCCGGAGACTTTCTTCGTTTAACCGTTCGAAAATAAATTGTTAACTTAATTATCCGAGAAATGAAGAGATTAAATTTTAGATTAGCTTCAGTCGTGTTTGTTCTTATTGGTCATACATAGAGGCACATAATGAAATTCAGTATTTACCTTGGTTTTTTTTTTATTGCTTAGACCCACCTGGTGTTAAGTGGTTACTGGAGCCCATAGACATCTACAACGTAAATGCGCCACCCACCTTGAGATATAAGTTCTAAGGTCTCAGTATAGTTACAATGGCTGCCTCACCCTTCAAACCAAAACGTATTACTGCTTCACGGCAGAAATAGGCAGGGCGGTGGTTCCTACCCGCGCGGTCTCACAAGAGGTCCTACCACCAGTAATCACAAGAGGTCCTACCAGTAAGGCGAATAAAAAAAAAGTCAATGAAAACAGAGAAAATGAAACAGTAATTTTCATTGAGTGTATGTTAGTTACTCGAAAGATTACCTAACAAGATACTCTAATAGAAAACCCAGTTCACTAACCTTTATTACAAATTGGAGTATCAGTAGTACAATTTACATAGAGGCAGAACTTCGCGTGACAAGGAATTTGCCCACTATGTATGCTTCATATTGCAGGGTTGCAAAATATGAACTTGTGAAAATGAGTACTTATCAATTTAACATTCATTTTCGTTTCGCTTTCACTTCTGAGAAGACTATAAATCAATATAATAATATATTATTATAGAAGTCAATTAATGTAAGCTATTAGTTCGGTGTGTTGGGGAAACACAAGAGTAGATGCCTATTTCTACCGCAAAAAGTCTTCCCTTTATATTTCAATCTATAAATTGGTATAGTTTAGAAATTTCAATTGTATTACTGAAGGTAGGACCTCTTGTGAGTCCGCACGGGTAGGTACCACCGCCCTGTCTATCTCTGCCGTGAAGCAGTAATGTGTTTCGGTTTGAAGACTGGGGCAGCCGTTGTAACTATACTGAGACCTTAGAACTTATATCTAAAGGTGGGTGGCGCATTTACGTTGTAGATGTCTATGGGCTCCAGTAATCACTTAACACCAGGTGGGCTGTGAGTTCGTCCACCCATCTAAGCAATAAAAAATAAATAAATAAAATTTCAACGTTATGCCTTCAGAAAATTGGCGTCAGCTATCGATCGAATTGGTGGTCGCCGCTGTTTACTTTGACTGTTAACATGTTTGCTTATATAAACAAGTAAAAGAAATAGCAATGCGAACAACAAAGGCAAATCGAAGTATAATTGTATAGTTACACAACTAGAAAAAGTGCTATTCAATTTATTCGAAGTCTACAGCACTTAAATGCTCCAACAAACAAATTAAAATCTAACTCACACAACTTAGGAACACATTAACGACAATAACATCGTACCCGCGGAAATTACAGTAAAAATAAGATTTATACAACCAATAAACCATTTCAACTTATGTTTACGCTTTTTCAAAGCAAAATTAATAATGCTATTAAAATTATACGAGTCACGCCCGACAGGACGTCCATACAAAGACATTACGATCCGTCGACTGTTTTCAAACACTCGGGTCATATAATTTTATAATCCAAATCGGCAAACATAACTAAAAAACGTAACTCTTTAATTGCAACTTTAACTCGACGGAATAAAGGTTAGACAGACAGCAATTCGAACTCGGTGAGCCTCTGCAGTACCCAACAGTGGCTTAAACATTATTGTCAATAGTTAATCGAATGATCCCAAAACATAACACGCGGAACACGTATGTTCGAAAAAAAATTATCGATTCTCTCGTTTCGTAATCTATGCGATTGTAAAATGTTACGATCGAATATATAATAATCGAATAGACTTCCGTTGGTTTTATTTATTTGAATTTAATTTTAAGGATAAGTTATATTTAAAACAAAATGTATCTTCAACTATTTAGATACAACGTTTTAGAGTTGAACAATGAGGCAAAGAGGAGAAGATGCAGAAATGAAGAGAGGATTTCCTCGATTTGTAAATCAGAATATGTTATTTTTTTTAATTTTTTTTATTGCTTGGGTGGACGAACTCATAGCCCACCTGGTACTGGTACTGGAGTAGTTACTGGAGCCCATAGACATCCACAGCGTAAATGCGCCAGCCACCTTGAGATATAAGTTCTAAGGTCTCAAGTATAGTTACAACGGCTGCCCCACCCTTCAAACCGAAACGCATTACTGCTTCACGGCAGAAATAGGCAGGGTGGTGGTACCTACCCGCGCGGACCCACAAGAGGTCCTACCACCAGTAATTATGCAAATTATAATTTTGCGGGTTTCATTTTTATTACACGATGTTATTCTTTCACCGTGGAAGTCAATCGTGAACATTTGTTGAGTACGTATTTCATTGCAAAAATTGGTACCCGCCTGAGATTCAAACACTGGTGCATCGCTCAACACGTATGCACCGGACGTCTTATCTTTTATGCGGAGTTTACATTACGAAATTAGTGTCATGCATGTTGAGCTCAGTTTCACGAAAGTAGTTTCGATATATGCGAAAGTAATTTCGTTAAAAAATTAGTGTCGCGAAATCCACAGTATCGCAGTAACCATGGCGCCTTCAGCATCAAAGCTATAATTTGCTATATTCAATGTAGCTAAAGAAATGCTTATATACCTATAAACTTAAANATGCGGAGTTTACATTACGAAATTAGTGTCATGCATGTTGAGCTCAGTTTCACGAAAGTAGTTTCGATATATGCGAAAGTAATTTCGTTAAAAAATTAGTGTCGCGAAATCCACAGTATCGCAGTAACCATGGCGCCTTCAGCATCAAAGCTATAATTTGCTATATTCAATGTAGCTAAAGAAATGCTTATATACCTATAAACTTAAAAAAAGAATATCAAGAAAAAAAAAGTTGGTAGATTCGAGGATGGTCAACAAGAAGGCATTTCGGTGCAATGAAGTTAGTCTCTGAATTAGCAGATGAAGATCCTGAGAGTTATAAAAACTATTTTCGAATGAGTGAAGATAATTTTGATTTTTTACTGTAGGTGTTTCGGGACCCTTGTCATTGATATTCATTAATAAGATCTATATTTTTATATATATCTTTATATAGATCTTATTAATGAATATCAATGAGAAATGATACCAAAAAATCGCGCAGGGCACGAAACTAATTTACATGCATGAAATTAATGCATGCATTACGAAAGTATTAAATTACACGTGAAACTGTTGGTAAAACTAATGTCACGAAATTAATTTCACGCCACTAATTTCGTAATGTAAATTCGGCTTTAGGCCTCGTCGATATGTATCGATATAAGTTTGAAAATAAAGCAATAGTATTAGCATTAAGACGACAGCCGCCGCGCCGGTGCGGCGTCCTGTGGATCGGAGGTGGCGATTTTCATGTCGTATTCGCCTCCAAAATTCTCTCAACGTGTTTTCTTTTGGATAAGAATAACGGAGTTGTAATATTAGGTCGATATTTTTTTATTGCTTACATGGGTGGACGAACTTACAGCCCATCGGATGCTAAGTGGTTACTGGAGCCTATAGACATCTACAACGTAAATGCCGCCACCCACTTTGAGATATAAATTGTAAGGTCTCAGTATAGTTACAACGGCTGCCCCACCCTTCAAACCGAAACGTATTACTGGTTCACGGCAGAAATAGACGAGGTGGTGGTACCTATTTGTGCGGACTCACAAGAGATTCTACTACCAGAAATACTCATATATACACAGCTGTAACACTTTTGCTGATGATATACCAGTGCTAGCCTCAAAATAAGAAGTATCTTCTGTAGCTCGCCGTAACATTGGCCGTATACCCGCTTTTTATATCGTTGGACATATTCTGTCATCATAATATATTATTATATAAGCGTTTACAATAAAGACTGTTGATTAATATGCAAAAATATTATAAAATTTCCGGTGAGTTATAACAGATGCTACGATAGCGTGTGCTTAAAACCGATGAACAAACGGACATTCTCTAATTAATAACTGAATAAAACCGTAAAAAAAATACATGAATGCAGTATAAAGAAGTTTACACACGTAACGACATAACGCGGCGTGCAGTCGCATGACAAATTCGTAATCGCCTCGGCTGGAGGTGAACTGTATGAGTCCAAGACGGAATTTATACGCTTCGAAAATAATTCATTTAGAGTATAGACCTTATAATCTATAGATGTGGCCAGCACACGAAGTTTTAGTATCAAATGCACGGATTTATATTTAATTTCGTTTTTCAAAGAATTTAAAAAGATGTATTCATAAATAGCCCTTGTACAAGCTGCTTATCTTTATTATGATAGCAATATAAAGTTTTGTAGTTTGTAGTTTGATGATTTATGAACAGAACGTGGCTCCCGGCTTATTAATTTCTTAAATATAAATAAATAACTTAAGTCGAAATGACCAAAGAATAACCTCATAATAACACTTGGCATTTTATTTACCTGCGCGTCAAGGCCTAAAAAGTACCTCTTTGAAAAAATGAAAGAAAGTCTATCAGCCTTTACAGAGCAAATGAAGAAGAGAAATGTATCCATTAATAGTAACATCACTAAACTGTTTAGAAATAAGCAAAGCATATTTTTCTCCTCTGTTCATGATCTGATTTTCTTTTCATTGTTATACACATTATATTACATTTCGTGCTCATCAAAAATTAACGAAATAGTATTCTAAAAAAAAAAGCGTTTGATAACAATTACTTGTTTTTTCTAATTTTACGAAAGAAAAAAAATCCATAGTAAAAAGTAGAAATATAAAATACGTAGGATGAGATTTGAGGTCTAAATTTTGTGGTTTCATTGATTATGTTCGAATTTTCAACACGAAGACAGATAATTATGAAATCACTAAGTAAAACATTTCTAATTTGTTCTTGTTCAAATCTAAAATATTCCAAATTCTGTGATCACTCAAAATGTCTCAATTAAGCACAAAACACACTGAGCTTTAAACGTGATTTTTACGATCACTTTTATGCTCCTTACTGCATTACTGGATAAGTGCTTTGAACTAAATTTTTCAAATAAATTGTAATAGCTTGCATATTGTAATTACTTTATATTGGGAGTAGATGTTCATTAACCTTTGTACATGATTTATTTGGACATGACGAACTATTCGTTCAATAAGTGGGTGGGGGGTCACAAGTCTGTAATCAAACGTTGATACGGTCAAAAACAGAATACCGAAATTTGGCAAGTAAATTTATTGGTTGTGTGGCGTGTTGTTAGCACTCAATGCTATCTCATTTTGTGTTATGAAATTGGCGTCTATTTGCTACTGTTGAGACCTCAACTACATACTTAAAGGTGGTTGAAAGCCTTCGCCATGTGCTTGCATTATTATATTATTGAAATTTGTATTGTTCATTGTTTTTACTGCGTAATATATTATGTATCAAACTGATTACTTGTAAGGGATATGCTGGATGCTAGTTTTTTAAGTAACACAATTTTCAGAAAATTTTATTTATTTATATTTGTTACGGTATCGAAACTAATAAAAACCATTTAACTTTTTCTTATTCAAAACAAAAAAAAAACTCTGTAAGAAGTACAATTTTGAAAAACTAATAACTTAGTAATTTGTAAGTCACGTTGATTCTATTCAGACTGAAACAAATTAACAAAAAAAGCCTTAGAAAATATATATAATATTCTCGAATATTTTCTTTTAATTAAATGAAGCCTGCTGTTTCTTTGTGTTTCATTTAAAATATATATTCATAAAGCATTAACGAAACCATTTCATTCGTTCATAATGCCAATTCGATTGCAATATCGTGGGACTGAAGTGCTTTTTTATTGCTCTATCGAGCCGAAGATGAACCAAATACGTATTAATTTTAAATTCACATACTTAACGATCACGATGCCGACGAAAGGTTTAATTAAGAGATACTATTTTAATATTGAATTTTTTGAACGAAAACAGTCGTAAAATCTTCAGATTGAGAGGGTTTTTTTGCTTAAGTTTTTGACATCTTATTTTGTTTAATGAATCAATTATTATTTTAAATTAAATAAGAGAGGATGAGAAGTTTTTGTCTCTTTTTTCCCCCTGCCTATTCGCTAGTATCATAAAGGGCAATTGTACTGTAAAAACGGAGACTTTAGAACTCATGTCTCAAGGTAGGTGGCGGCATTTACTTTGTAGATGTCTATGGGCTCCGGTGACCACTTAACATCAGGCGGGCCTTGAGCTCCTCCATCCAACTAAGCAATAAAGAAAATTAAAAAAAATCACGGGCCTAATCTGAAGAATTTGCGAACACTAGCTCTGTCAAAGCAGGGCTTCGCAGAATCTACCACCGGATATGAATCGTGACCGATTGACAAGATCCGGCGAGAAACTCAGTGGGGCTGTGTTCATGGATGGACGAACGAACTAGTTCGTCGAACTCTTCATCATAGTTGACGAGCTCAACGAAGACGGTGACCGATGCTTGAAGACCCTAAAAGCATCGAGAGTGGATCCGGGGGCTTTCCATCTAGATATTATTCAGAATACGATAAATTACTCTTAGCACAGCTATTTATTTATTTTAAAAAAAGTACTGCCGCATCACAAACATTTTTCCTATTACTCTGTACTATGTCATATTTTTAGTGTGTACATAAATAAATAAATAAGCATTTAACATTGAAAATATCTTAAACTATTTAATTTATGGCCTAAATATCTTAAGCCACTAATTTGGTCTAAATACCACTGTGGACGGGTGGATATACTCTCCGTTTCTCGACTGTTTAACCACGCTTTAAAACATAAGACGAATATTACCATGTATTGGTGAGAAACTATCAATACGCTATTACGGTAAAGAGAATTACAAGTTAAGAAGAAATCATAAAATTTACATAAAGGTATCACGAAGCCTACGCATCCAGCCGCATGAAAGTCAATTTGTTACATTAACTTAAAGTATTTGTTTAAAAATTCTTGAAGCTTATAAGCTTTTGATGTCGTACTTTAAAAGTTTTATTATCATACGCGTATGTATGTACATCCATTGACTTATTCAAAAGAAACTTTTGATGTTCGATATTACAACATGAAAAGTGTACAGTATGACGTTGTCATTTGTTATTTTTTTTATTGCGAAGACGGGTCAAAGAACTCTCAGCCCATCTGTGTTAATTTTCACTGAACCCTATAAATATCACGACGTCCTTATCCCCATCCATCTTGAGATAATATGAAGTTTAAGCCTAAGCCTAAGTCTATACCTCAGTAGGTACTTACCCGTGCGGGCTTACAAGAAACCCTACAACCAGTAATTATACAATTTATAAGTTTTACAGATTATATTTTTTAACACGATATTATTTCTGCATCGTGTATGTAAATCATGAAGTGGTGCTAAGTACATTTCTCATTGAAAAAATGAGTACAAACTTGCAGGATTTCAACAACTTTTCCAATAATATTAGGAAAGGATTGATGGGCGACAGAAATTGTATTAATAATATTTTAGTTTTAGGATAAACAATAAGGCTTACGATTTACAGCAAAGCTCGTTGATCTGTTTATTATTTGAAAGCGCATATTGATTGCAAATAAGCCTAAGTTGTTATCACCATTGTATTTCTACCATATAGTAAGGGGGTTAATTAAATAAGATATATAAGAGTACATATCACAAAAGAAGTATTTTCTCTGCAATTTTATTCTCGAGTTCAATATTTATGTTTCACATGCATATAAGTATGCATCGAGTTGTCATACTATTCGTTTCCTATACGATGACATCATGCCGATATGAACACACGCATTGTGAAATAAAAAGCATTACGTTGTAGCAGATTAAGTGTATTTGATGTTTCAATTTATGCCCGACTGGTGAGTTTAATGGATTTATTACGTTCGGAGCATTGTGTTAAACGAACATCATGGGGTAGATTATCCGTATATTCAATTAGTATGTTCTAGAAGCATGTCGAAAATGTTGATTTTGTATATCAATTTAGTGTCTCAAGGTTAAGTAATGAATGTGCGAAGTAAGTAATGAAGTACCCTTCTTTTTATGGATTTATTAAAAAGAAAGAATATATATTTTTAAGAAACTCCTTTATCGATCAATACTAAGACTGTGTTATTTGTTTAAAATATGATGTGATTGATATGCTTTTTGATTGATACAAATTTAAGATGACACCATGAACTAACTTTAAAAATGTTGTTTTCACAGCAGTACCTATTTATTGTTGTAAATATTACGAAACAGAAAATGTGTTATCATTTCACATAGATGTAAAGGTTGTATTTTTTTGTTTGTTATTTGTTAGATGGTTTGAAGGCATGCCTGTTTTTTGCCTTATTTAGCAGATATGCCTATAGAGTAACAGAGTTGATTCCAAAGCTGAATGATACACTCAGAAACGTTAAATTCTGCGTAATTGGCGGATGCATTGCTAAAAAGAAGTCGACGGTATTATCTCGAAAAGTTTATGGATTATAGAATAAGATGGGCATGCATATATGGTATAACGCACGGAGAGCACCAAAGTATCTCCGGAGGCCCAGAAGTTCCACGTGTTAGCCTAAGGGGAATTGTGTGACATGATAAAAGTCTCAGGCTCCCTTTTAAGCCACCAAATATACATGTTTATATACCAAAGGTGTATGCTTCTAACGTCGTCCACCTCGGCTCCTATTAGTGCTTGCTTTTTGTCCCACTTGTCGGGGTTTTAATCTGGTATGTATTACTTATATATCCTTAACATATCTATTTTTAGTATGTACTAGGGTTAGGGCGATTTTTTAATCCGCAGCCGCATACTACTACACATAAGAGTGTGTGTGTTCTATAGATTACTTAACTTGACCATGAGATCGTTTTCATCATTTTATAATATTAAATTAGTAATAGAATAATGTTCAGAGACGAATCCTAAGTCTTATTGTCTTTTGAATAATGACTATTCTAGTCATAACTTAAAACCAGAATTCAAGATTTCGTATTGGTTGAGAAACGGTGATCTACACATAATGTATGACAATAATTTATCTTTCTAAAGTTAACATGCTACTATCTTGAAACGGCTAGGCTCTCGGGAATGCATACAACATTATCAACATAACAGATCTGGCTACTCAACACTAATTGAAAACTAACCGACTAAAAATATTAGAGTTATATAACAAAAAGTGACGTGTGCTTGTCAGTGTATTGAATCACGACATAAAGTTTTCGCTATTTTCATCAAACGGAGCTTATAAGAGTCATGGACAGTCATGGTCAACGTACGATGCTGTAGACATGTTCCGATACGTTTTAAGTCAAGAGAACTGGCGATTTAACTTGATAATTGTTTTTTTTGAAACAAGATTAATTATTGTGTTATGTCAATTGAAGTGTTTTAGAAATGGCGAGACATGAGATTATATTATTATAATATGAGTTATGAATTTTTGAAATAAATTATGCTCTGGAAAATTAGGCTCTGATGTAAAGATCGATTTTTCAAAGTACGACAATTCCGCTTTCTTCCTTCCATATTTTAATATAAATACATAAATTCAGGTATGCAATATCTTCTTTCCTAGAAGATTCTGATAAAAAATGGAAAGAGCTCCTAAAGCAGTTTTATAGAAAAAATCGCTTTCGCTTATGCCCTAGTCACCGAGTAAAAGAGAAGCAGTGATACGACTCTCGCATCATCGGTCAATTACAAAAAGGTAATCCCGGGGAGGCACTTAATGAATCATTATGGCCGGCGGCCGCGCTCGCCGTGATGCGACCACGATTTATAGTCCGGATTTTATTTTATATTTTATTTTAACGTTGACCACTCGTTACTTGCTCGGCTGATAGGTAAGTCTGATGGGAGTACTTTTTCAAAGTGGATTTGTGGGTATTTTATTTAAATTCGCTTTCGCTTTTAAATTGCGAATTTAAATATTATATTCACGAATAAATATTAAACAGGCGTAAATTCCGAAATGTTGCGTGTAATTAAAATATCTATCTTATGTTTGTCGTAATGCTAAAAATAGTGGAGGCGCGATAGTGAATTTACATTACATAAGTATAACATCGCTTGGTTGACAAACATACATTCAGATACAAATTCAAAAGATTAGTTCTTGCAGCCGCATCGGACACTAACTGCCCTAAAAGCTTCTGTATAATATAGGTTGCTTAGCAAATTCATGCAGCTTATAAAATAATATTAGTATCCACTAAAACGATAATACCACTAATTTATTTATTTATTTAAATATTATTACTTTGCCTTAGTAACTGTCGATCAATCATTTTACTTTACTATCCATACAATTTTGCAGACGATAGAATATCGTATGCAATGGGGAAAAAACATGTTAACCTACATCCATTGAGTTTCTCGCCGAAAGCTCTCCTAGGGCTGCGAAACGATTTGGCGGAAGATTCAGGGAAGCACTGCTAGGGCAGATATTAGCAAACTCTTAGTTTATCCATCAGTTGTGATGAAACTAGTATACCCCTTGAGGCTACTGACATAATTTAAAATCACTACCCATTACTCTTTTGTAATAGATACTAGCGGTCCGCTCCGGCTCCGCTCGTGTCGTTAACAAAAATTTCAACGATATTTGACGTTGTTTTATTTAAAAAAATAAAATAACACTTAGAGCGGCATAACTATAATAATATAATAGTTAGACATACCTATGCTATCGCGACACCTTTCGTAAATATTAATGAGTTCTACAAAGTCGTCGTACATTATTTTATACTATCATCAATAGTTTTCGCAGGGCACGCGATGTAAAGAATATTTTAGGTACTTTTTTTTACACCTTGGGTTTCATTATTGGAGTTTTAATAAGGATCCCTATTTTTTTCAAAAAAGATAAATATTTCAAATCGGTTCAGTAGTTTCGGAGCTTATTCAATACAAACAAACAAACAAATCTTTCCTCTTTATAATATTAAGTATAGATAATTTTAATAGACTCAGCTCAGCAAACTCATTTTTCATTAAGTATACCTTAAGCGGCTGTTAGACAATTTGTAATAAAGAAAAGCTAAGGTATGATTTCTAATTTTAGTATAAAATCTGTTTTACTATGACATTCGAAAAATGAGATAAAATACGATTTTTTTTCCAAAGCCCCTTCCTATAGATCGTAACGAGCCTCAAGCAAGACGGACGTTTGAACGATGGAGTCAAAGGCTACTCGCGTCAACATCACTCATAGTGTGACCCTAGCTATACACTCCTATATGTAGGCGCGCTGTGAAAGTTCCGTAAACAAGACATTGACTATCGAGATTTAGATTGGAGCAAGATTCCCCTTGATTTGGTTTAATTTAAGTTGCATCTAGAATATTTAAGTGGCATCCAATATTAGAGTTATTATCGATTGTGTTGGAGTCGCGACATACCTAATTGTTTTCATCGTTCTGTTGTAAGCTACTGTTGTTCACTGGTGATAGGACCTCTTGGGAGTCCCCACGGGTAGGTACAACCGCCCCGCCTATTTCCGCCATGAAGCAGTAATGCGTTTCGGTTCGAAGGGTGGGGTAGCCGTTGTAACTATACTGAGACCTTAGAACTTATATCTCCAGGTGGGTGGCGCATTTACGTTGTAAATGTCTATGGGCTCCAGTAACCACTTAACACCAGGTGGGCTGCGAGCTCGTCTATCCACATAAGCAATAAAAAAAAAGCCAGCATGAATAAATATCCTGTCTATATTTAAAGGGTGAGATAAACAGACTTCGAACCCATGTGTCCGGATGGGTGGCTGTATTTACATTATGAAGTCTATGGGAGAAGAGAAGAGAAGAAGGGTCGTCGTACCCCCTTACGGGGGTACGGAAGGGGCCTCGGGGCGAACCCCACTGCCCGGGCAGAAGCTCCCTACCACATAGGGCAGGGGTGAGTTGATGCAGGGGGGAATGGGAAGAGGGTTCGTATGCGCGTTCGGCGCACTCCACATCGACAAAATATATACATATACATAATACGATGAGCTTGATGTAAGCGACGGATTGATGCCCGCGGAGGTGGCACCCCGGCGCCNAGACTTACCGGTTCACCTTCCTTCCACTGCCTCGCGCTCCCTGGGCTCAGCGTCGTTTCCGGAGGTGGGACCGTCTGTCCCTTGACTGGTACACGATGAACAATTGTCGCTGGTTCTAATGGTTACGCGTGACTTGCGTTGGATAATTTTTGTTGTTTGTAATAAAGAATGTCTGCCGCGGAACGCGTGTGTTAAGTTACTATACGAAGGCGACCTCTGCCCGTAGGCTTGGAGGGGTTGCTCAGCAAGCTTCTGGTTGGCTAGCCGGCCGTCTACAGGCGAGATCGAACCTTACTGTACCTAAGTTAAGATTTGTGTTGTCTTGAAGATGTATTGCCTAATACTCGATATTAATAAAAATACAGAAACACGAAAAATCTGTTTCAGTACGAAACAATCCTTTTTTTATTGCTTAGATGAGTGGACGAGCTCACAGCCCACCTGGTATTAAGTGGTTACTGGAACCCATTGACATCTACGGTAAATGCGCCACCCACCTTGAGATATCAGTTCTAAGGTCTCAAGTATAGTTACAACGGCTGCTCCACCCTTCAAACCGCATTACCGCATTACGCATTACGCATTACTGCTTCACGGCAAAAATAGGCGGAAAGCACTTAATTCTAGATAGGTCATGAGTCGATTAATCCATCTGCCATTAAAAATAAAAAAAGCCCGCTCGACTATCAAATAACGAACATAAAAAAAGTTATAATATCCCAAAACATGAGCAAAACATTTGGGCAATTTTACCCTAAAATTAACAAGATTCAAGTAACAAGCATTGAAATTGCGCAAAGAAAATGATACTATGAGAAAATGTAAAAGGGAACTGTGTGAATTACTGTGGGAGCTATATAGCCGATCCAAATCGAAGGAGCACCCAATGATGTATGCGTTTGTACAGATATGCGACCGTCTTATCGAAAGGTCAACCGTAAGCTGTAGAACATTTATTGGATCCTATGTCTTATTCCGGCTCGAGAGCTTATATATTTCTTCATGATTTACAATTTTGTGACGTAGATAACCCAAAATAACATAGATAGAATAAAATTGTTTTCGTTTTCTTGTTACTCCTGCTCGGGTAACCATTTAACACCAGGTGGGCCGTGAGCTCGTTTAAGTATATATAAAAATGAATTGCTGTTCGTTAGTCTCGCTGAAACTCGAAAACGGCTGGACCGATTTGGCTAATTTTGGTCTTTAATTATTTGTGGAAGTCCAGAAAAGGTTTAAAAGGTAGATAAATATGAAAATGCTCGGATTTAAATAAAAATAACAATTCTGTTTTTCTTTTGATGTGTCCCCCGTCGGACGGTACCTTTTGTTTGTTTTAAGTTTATTTTATACAAAAATTTAGTTCTTTTATTTATCGATTGAGGCACTACGAAGTCTGTCGGGTCGGCTAGTTAAACAATAAATAAGTTGTGAAGTTGCTGCTTTTATAACTAATACATGAACGCGCAAAGAAAGGGGCTTTCTGAATACCGTGCGCCAATTCATTAATGCGTGCCATGCAAGTAATAGTAGCGAAATCAATTTTTTGGACGCATATTTTTAGAGACTAGAGGTCCTGCAGTAGTCGAAATTCGACTATAATTAATTGGAATTGTATAATGAGTTTGTACACTATTATGATTGTATTTTATACTTCTATAATCACAAATTTCGGCAAGGCTACACTATAAAAGATTATTAATAAAGACAAACAATATTTAATCTATTCTCAATTTGACCACAGACGTCAAGAACAAAAGTTTGACAATAAATAATATGCATGCGTGTGTGCGTCAAATACATGGTATGTAGTGTGTGTAATGTTTTCTTTATTGATTTAATGTATCTTTCATGCATTATTTTCAAAAAATATTAGCATTGTGCACTTCTTCTCTATATTCTCTAGAAGTGTGGAAAATTTCATACTCCTCCGTCCGCGCAATTTTCGTAAAAAGGGATACAAAGTTTTTGCTTCACGTATTAATTTATAGATATTGTGATAGAAATCCTAAGCACTGCCCTTCCTTTAATATATCGAATACTGAATAGTTTAAGTGCATACTTTATAATGTGTTTCCAAAAAACTCACTTTTGTTGCCTGCTAAAATTCAATAAGAAATTCAGGCAATGTCATTTCGGTAACACAATACCCCTGTTTCGCCAAACACAACATAAATCAATTTACTATTAGTACGCACGGGTAACATCGATCATATCAATTGTTATAGGTATGTTTGTCGCAATACGACAGGCGTCGGGTTTGCTCTAGGTATAATTGAAGAGCAGCTTAGCTGGAACTTGTGATAGGTCATAAGATAAGAATAATATTGCGGTATTGGCTTACAAAAAACACAGAAGATGAATGAATAATGAAGGTGAATGATAGAGCAAAACCAAGCTTAATCTAAAAGTTCTAAATTAAATGTTGTATTAATATGATTTTTATGTTAAAATCGTGATAACATATATTTTATTTTGTGCTGCAAAAAGGTTGACTATTTCTAATGTTATGAATTGTTTCCCTTTCTGTCCCTTTCTTTTCTTGAAATTTTTTTTGTGTGTTACTTTTGTAATCACGTCTGGACAGCGCATTTATTACGAATATAAATCTCATGGTTTGATTAATGTTATGTTCATTTTAAAGTTTAATGACATAATATAATGATTCGAAACACAATGCACCACTTTCCGTTGAAAAGCAAAAATGTCAAGTCACAAATTGCAAGGCTCGTTTCCAACAAACTTGCTTCGCAATTTTAAAGTGCTTCGTTTAATTATTTCTTCAAGTTATTCAGCGCCGTGAACAAAACAATAGTTTAGCTAGTAACGGATCACATGGAGCTCGTTTTTAATTTATATTCGAAACAGCGGTTTGCTTATTTCTGCTGCGAAACATATCTCTAGTCCATTGTCCAGCTTTTTGGTTGAATTCGATCTCATTATCGGGTATCTACTTGTAACACACTCCCTGTAACTTCTAAATAACCAGAATACATACACAGTTAGAGAGAGTTAGAGGAGAGTTATCGGGTGTGGATCAAACTTAGTACAAGACAATAGGCAATAGGAGGCAGAGAAGTGACCGCAAAATGGATATTTTCAGTGAGCTAAGGTAAGCTATTAGGATCTAAGTCTCTAAAGTTTACAGGTCTGGCTCTGGATTTGTTTACCCATCTAGTCTACCCAGCTAAGTTGGAGTATGTTTGTTCAATAGTTTGTCCCTTAAGGATGTTTTGTGAAATCATATGTATAATCTTAGGGATTCGGAACTATTTCAAAAGGTAGAAATATGTTTCTATAGTAAAAATTCATCTATACCTTGGTGCGAATTGTTATTACCATCAGATCTCCTCTCGTCCAAGCATGTGATGCATTGTTTCTATTTTTTCCTAGGATCCTTTGCAGTTTTTGCCCCAAACCAATATCAATTTGGAAAGGTGTTAAGCTATTCACAGCAGATTTTAGATGGCAGATTCTGTTGGACCCTCGGCAGGATGCTTCAGCTGATTAAACTTCTTTCCTACCTTAGAACCGACGTCTTTCATCATTTCAGCAATCATCATACAAATCGATATTTTTTTGTGTAAAGTAATTACTTGAGACGACTAATAATAATCATTATTAATGTTCACATCAGAAGTGCTGTCATGTAAACGCACCGTAACAGTGGTCTCAACTCAACTATGCAGTCAACAACAGCCATTAATTCAACTAATTGCATACAACTCCCTTTACTGCACTCGCGCTAAACCGCTTAAAGGCGAAATTAATGAATTAGATGAAAATTATTTCAGTCCAGTATCATTATTAACTTAGAGAAGCTTTGCAGATAAAATTAGATTTAGTCTCCGGTAATACTTAGCTAAAGACTTGTTTAATTGTGTTCTCTTATTTTCAGTTCCACTTTTTAATTTACTACTATTTAGCTTAACACGCTATTATTAGCTTAGTCCCTATCTATCTGTGTAACGGAATCTATGAATGTATTTTTCAATGAATTTCCTTCCATTTGAAAATTTGTACAGGCACAACCCAAAAAATCTATGGCCTAATATCCTGACGAGAGTTACCAAAATGAAAAATAGTTGCGTTTAATTTTTCGGCTGGCAATTAAAGAGTGTAATATGTAGAACATCAAAGCGGTCTCATGAAAATAGTTATGCAAAACGGAGCCCTAATAAGGATATGTAAATAGAATATTATATTGTTATTTCGGGCTTCTACTATCATAATATTAACGTTGCGTTCTCTGTGGATTTAAATCTGCTGGAAATAAGGTTTACTTTACGAAAAAATAGAAAAATTCTCGCTGTTGTCGATATAAATCTTTATTATCTCAAACACAATTCACAACTCTTCCATTTCCACAGTCTTTTTTATTCGGTAAATCAAAAAGAGATGCTTTCAAACGTGAACGCCTTTTTCCAACGAGTCATCAATTATCGTGAAAACTGATTTCGTTTCGGGACAATCGGCGTCGTCAGAGCTTCACGCAGACGCCTCTATAATAAATCTGTGACGTCGTATACAAAAGAGGCCTTGCATCCGATTCACAGACAGGTGAAAAATCATAAACGATTAGAACTTTTGTGGCTGTGTTTCGTCTACTGTCGTTATGAAAGTTTATTTTTGTTCAGCGACTTCAAGATTTCGTAAAAGCTTGTTTGGTAAATTCGTTTTCTTTATTTAGTTACATTGAGTTTTGCCAGGTCAAGTATTTTACAGTGATTGTTGTATGTTTGTTATCAAAATGTGTTGGCTCATAGTTTTAAACGAATCATAAAAAATCTATTAATAAATAAGATACAAGAAGCGTAGATGCTTACACAGAAAGACGAGACAAAATTCCTCGTAACTGAGCGAAAGATACTGAAAAAGATACTAGGGCCAATTCGTAGTCGGCGTGGCCTAAAGGATAAAACGTCAGATGCATTCGTTTATAGCGATGCAACGGTGTTCGAATCCCGCAGGCGGGTACCAATTTTTCTGATGAAATTCGTACTTAAGTAGGTAATGTTCACGATTGACTTACACGGTGAAGGAATAACATCGTGTAATAAAAATCAAACCCGCAAAATTCTAATTTGCGTAATTACAGGAGGTAGGATCTCTTGGGAGTCCGCACGGGTAGGTACCACCACCCTGCCTATTTCTGCCGTAAAGCAGTAATGCGTTTCGGTTTGATAGCTGGGGTAGCCGCTGTAACTAAACTTGAGACCTTAGAACTTATATATCAAGGTGGGTGGCGCATTTGCGTTGTAGATGTCTATGGGCTCCAGTAAACACTTAACACCAGGCGGGCTGTGAGCTTGCCCACACATCTAAGCAATAAAAAAAAACTTGCACAGCCGATCTTTTTTTTTTTAATTAAAGTCAGAGATGGCGACTGTTGATAAAATTTATCGTATCTTCGACAAAGTGAAATAAAAATTGAAAACTAAAACAGTGTTCTCGACACTTCAGTTTGCTCACTCCCTCTATAATTCTATTATTTTCGTTCCTTCGAAGTTTCTGGAAGCTGAACAAAAATGTTTCTCCACGGAGGAACAAAAGCTTACGATAAGTTTAATTGAAAAAGGTTAAAAGTAAATGATAATTAAAAACGAAATTCAATGTGGCTTTTAAATCGACGGAGCGTTGTTTTTAAAATGGGCGAAATATTATTCTGTAGTTGAATTTTTTTCTGTTTTATTTTAACATACTTTGTACAATGTCTTTTGGCGAAAAATAAGTTTACCATCGTACCTGAACAAAAAATACATAAACTATAATATATTCCTTGAACAACCAAGAGAAACATTATTACTTTTTGTTGTCAAATCCCAATCTAGAAAATCAATATCGAATTCCTTTTCAGTTCTTTTCTGATTCTTCTCATTAACGAACGCAGAATCTGACTAGAATATTTTATGTGTAAAGAGATCCAATGCTATTTGTCTTTTGTTTCAAAGGAACAATCTTTGAGATTTAATTTAAACTTATCTTTCTTTCTGTTCTGAACTTATAGCTGAATTTTAATGCAACATCAAGTTTTATTTATTTGATATTGAAGATAAACAAACCGTTTCAAGGTCAATGTGGTGTTAATTGAGAGCATAACACGTTCTTCTTTTGTTGCTTATATTGGTGGACGAGCTCACAGCCCACCTGATGTTAAGTGGTTACTGAAGCCCATAGACATCTACAACGCAAATGCGCCACCCACCTCGAGATATAAGTTCTAAGGTCTCAGTATAGTTACAACGGCTGCCCCGCCCTTCAAACCGAAACGCATTACTGCTTCACGGCAGAAATAGGCAGGGCGGTGGTACCTACCCGTGCGGACTCACAAGAGGTCACCAGTGAGGTCATTGCTAAGGTGAAGTCATCGAACTGGAATCAGAATTGTATTATTTTAACCGTTAGCCTTCAAAGGGGAAATCACCACCATGCCATCACCGTGACCTTACTACTATAAACTACGTAAAATAGGAATCTGGGAGTTAGAATTAGGGAGTTATTTTATTGGGTGAGCGTAATTTTACTACCCACCAATGATAGCAACAATCCGAGGCCAGGGAAGACATTTAGTTCTACGTCTCGTCAGAAGCTAGGTTTGGTTATCTCGCTAAGAGGTATCAATCTTCCTTACGAAATACGTAGCTTAACACGTATTTACGCACGACTTCACGATAAAAGACTAATAATGTTTAATTTAATTATTATTGAAAATAGCAATAATTTTCGTATTATTGTGAGCTTGTATGGATTGGCACAACCAACCAGGCTACTTTTTTTTTTTTTTTTTATGATTGAAAGATTACTGGTGGCCCGGAGGCCTTTCCAGTTTCACCAGGACACGTGGGCGAGCAAAGGCTCAGCCAGGAGAGGTGGGATGTGCTAACAGCTACCCGAGCGCCGAAGGAGACCTAACAGCTCAAGAGTAGCTGCTTCGCGAATGAATCTACTACCGGATCGGAATCGCGACCCGCTGAGAAGATCCGGCGAGAAACTCAGCGAGCTGATTCATGGGTTAGGTTGCACGGCGAACTCTTTGTCGAGTTCGACGAGTACGGTTACCGAGGTCCCTAAGCCTGCTCCTAGTGTTAGAGCTGAAGGCGTCTAATGCAAAGGTTATTGGATCTGATGGATCCGTAAGGACGTGTCTAGGGCGTCGACGGTGACTGGCTCCTGCGTGATCAGGATTCGGGGAGTAGTCAGCGGCGGCAACGATAAGGCGATTATCATGACGCATAGCCTTATCGAAGTACCGTTCCGACGCTGACTTCATGTATTTCTGGATAGATTCGAGGCCCAGGTCGTCGTGTAGGTCAACGTTCCTCACGAACCACGGAGCTCCGACGGCTAACCTGCAAAAGCGGGATTGTAGAGATTGGAGGGTGTCTATGTGTGTGCGGGCCGCGTGAGCGAACACCACACTCGCGTAAGTCATGACGGGCCTTATGCAAGTTTTGTAAAGTGTCACCTTGTTCCGAAGGGACATTTTACTCCGCTTACAGATCATGGGGTAGAGTCTACCGAGAATAAACGCGGCACGGTCACGGACTGATTTTATATGCGGGCGGAATGTCATCGATGCATCCAGGGTAACGCCCAGGTACTTGACCTTCCTGGCCCAGGGTATGGGTTGTCTAAAGAGAGTAATCGGGGGTGTGAGATTCCTCCTCCTAATCCGGGAGGAAATCCGTGTGGAGCTTCCCCTCTGAAATAGCACCGCAGTACTTTTCGCTGGGTTGATGTCTATGCGCCATTGTCGGAACCACTGTCCTAGGGCTAGGACCAGGCTACTTCTGACATGAAGTAGCCATACGTTTTGATTGGATAGTCGCTATACTGTTGAAACATCGACCTCATGTTTCCAGGGGTTTCACGGTAGTTACGTATCCATTCAGTACAATTAAAATGTACTAGTGGTCCCGCAGTAGTCGAAATTCGACTATAATTAATTGAAATTATAAGTTTTTACACTATTATGATTCTATTTTCAATGACTATTATACTTCCGTCTTATACTTGTCCGCGCAATTTTGGTAAAAAGGGATAAAAAGTTTTTCCTTCACGTATTTAATATATAGATATGTCCAATCTTCTAGATGTATTATAAAGTTTTGTTGCCGTGGCTCAACAAAACGAAGCGTAACTTGGAAAGCCTGTTTTACTCAAATAGATGCGTTTTTTTGGTAAAACCGAACAATGCCCTAGGCCTGATTGACCTCTACCAACTCACCGCGATCTCTTCTTCGCAAATATTAGAATTGGAAAGCCTGTCTATAACAGGTCTTGGTGTTTTGGATACCTGTTTGTAATTTCGGTTTAGTTCCGTTAGCTCCGATGTGCATCCGCTTTTGATGGGTAAAGCCATTATTCGGTTGTACTATGTATTTATTTTTTTCATGATCGTAGTCCATGTTATTATTATCATTATTATGTATCTTTATTTCAGTAAATAAACCATTAATTTTGTTCGTAAGATTACTTATAATCTATGTTAGTAATTTAAAAATATTAACTCTTAATAATAAAAATTTAAAATTATAAAAATATTATTACTATTGCAATTACTATTGATGCAATATTTCGATCAAAATTTACTTCTTTTTTATTTTTTTTATTGCTTAAATATGTGGACGTGCTCACAGCCCACCTGGTGTTAAGTGGTTACTGGAGCCCATAGACATCTACAATGTAAAATGCGCCACACACCTTGAGATATAGTTCTAAGGTCTCAGTATGGTCACAACGGCTGCCCCACCCTTCGAACCGAAACGCATTACTGCTTCACGGCAGAAATAGGCGGTGCGGTGGTACCTACCCGTGCGGACTCACAAGAGGTCCTATCACCAGTTATTACTTATAACTTTGCTACTAATAACTTTTTCTACGACTTATATTGAGAAGCAAACAACTTTTCAATATTTTGTTTCACATATTAGTTTCTAAACATGTTTAGTTTATAGTATTAAAATAATATTGTAACGCAAAAAATGTACACGAATAGAATTTTAATGTTCGTTAATTTGCATGTTAATTAGACGTTACAAAGACTTTAATTAATTGAGATAAGTGTAACGCTCTGTGCTCGTATAAGATTTGAATATTAACTCGACTGTAATGTATTCTCCAAAGTTTATCTCCCGCAAATTATTAGCTTCTAAAATAAACGGGCTCCGAAGCTTTATATCAGGTTAAGAAACATTATACCCGCATCGTAAAATTTGTGGGCTTATTTGCACAGATTTTATCGTTATTATGAATACTTTTAAAGTACCATTTTTGCTGACAAGATTTTTATAAGAAGGAATCATTATTGTGTGCAGCCCTTCCCTTTTTTACTTAATATTAAAAACTAGTGGACCCGGCGAACTTTGTTCCGCCACACGGTTTGTTTCAAACACATCAACCGGTCAACTTCAAAATTCTACTATAATTAACCATAGAATATATTACGTTTAGCTGTCAGTTGCGTTTTGTTATTCCATATCAGTTGCGTTTTTTTATACCACGTTTTATGTCGCGTCCCACGGGAACGTTATAAAAAGTATCCTATGTCCTTCTCCTGGTTTTAAGCTACATCCTCACCAATTTTCAGCCAAATCAGTTCAGCCGTTCCTGAGTTATAAATGGTGTAACTAACACGACTTTCTTTTATATATATGTTGGAGTATTTCCACTTTCGGGTAGCGACATGGTAAGCGGGTGGTCTTCGTAAGTCAATAAAACCAGAAATGTTAACTCAGAGCGTATATTACGCAGGAGCGTTCTGTCTGATACGGTGACTCGCTCGCTTCTGAGCTAAGGATTGTACAGCAGCTCTTTTTATAGTCAGCCAGTGTGCCGGCAACTCGCGCCATCAAAGGGTGCCGCTGCGGTATGTGATCCAAGCCGCCCGCCGCGAACGTTGAAGTGTGCCGGCGACCCGCACCATCAAAGGGTGCCGCTGCGGTGTGTGTTCCAAGCCGACCGCCACGAACGTTGCAAGTGTACCGGTGACCGGAGCCGTCAAAGGGTGCCGGTGCGCTCTGTGATTCAAGCCGCCTGCCGTTGATCGTTGCAAATATTCCGGTGACCCGAGCCATCAAAGGGTGCCGACGCCTTCTGTGATCCAAGCCGCCTGCCGTCGACCGTTGCAGGTGTGCCGGCGGCGCTCGCTGACAAAGGGTGCGGATGCGCTTTGTGATCTAAGCTGCGCGCCGACATATATAGATAGCTAACGGGCAAGGCATTTTAATTCATAATTTCGATACATTTAAAATATTTTTATTTATTTGATACTTATTTTTGAGAAGCGTTGTATTTATCTGTAATCTGTGTTGGAAAATAAATTATTTCTACTACTATTTTATGATCCTACATTTTAGCCAGTAGCGTGTGTATAACAATGATGACTGATCACATTCCCAAGATCTCACTATGTTCAGAACCTTTAAAGGTAATTTAAAAAAACAAACCGCAAAATAGCATTTTTTTATTGTTTCGGAAAGGTTATTATTGTTTCTTACCGCGAGTAGAACTTCTTTAAATGAGTCGGTGTTTTGGTTCTTAGTAAGAATATGTAAAAGATTTCTTGAAACTGTCGTTAGCGCAATTCATATTTTAGCTATATCTTTTTTATTTCAGTAGTAGATTCCGCTATAGTATTATAAATTTCCTTTCGTATTTCTCACCTAACGCTAATTGTTTAACTTTTCGCAATTTCTAAGGTTTTCTGTGGTTTGCCACGTCGAGAAAGACACTTTCATAGGGAACTTAAATGTTTTAATCTTTCATCGGAAAAAAATGACTTAAGTCACGGTTCCTTACGGTGGAAGTCCAACAAAATAAATCGGATTGGATTTGTTTTGTTTTAAATAAGTTTAAAAAAAGGAAAAAGGGAGTCTGGACGCTAAAAAGTGAATATTACTTATCTCGTCTGCACAGCAACTCCCAACATCGCCCAAGCTAGATTTACTTTATGAAACAGATTTACGACTGTATGTCGTATAAACATATTTACCGTTCTAGTTTCGAGACAATTTTGTTTATGCTATTCTTCAACGGTAAATTCATTGTTTGTTATCTTCTACCTTTCTATTTTCATTATCTTTTCTAAGCTGTAACAACAGTGGGGCCTTACGTTAATGTGAATCCATCCATTACCACCCTGCCTATTTCTGCCGTGAAGCAGTAATGCGTTTCGGTTTGAAGGGTGGGGCAGCCGTTGTAACTATACTTGAGACCTTAGAACTTATATCTTAAGGTGGGTGGCGCATTTACGTTGTGGATGTCTATGGGTTCCAGTAACCAATTAACACCAGGTGGGCTGTGAGCTTGTCCACCCATCTAAGCAATAAAAAAAAGTGCTTTCGGAAAATGGATCTATAGATACAGCTTATAATGTTTTGTACTATAATTATTGTCCTAATGGTATCTGATAATTGACGTGGGTAAATACTGGTCAATATCCTGTCTATTTGGGCTGAAATGTTCGGTTTAAAGGGTAAATAGCGTTAGTATGGTTGCGATAATGATATTATGCCAATAGGATTACGAAGCCACTTTTTAACGCGAAAGTCATGAGCTCATTAAAATTTGAATGTTTATAAAAGCAAAAAAAAGACCTTGGAGATAATGCGCTCTGGTACTAATTCTGAAGTAAGTTTAAATAACAAAATCCTATCTACTAACCATAAAGGTTTGGAAGCTTTTTAAAGGTAAAGTCAGTTATTCATGCAACTAAGATCGCGACTCCGTTTACTGTGGTACGACAGTCAAACAATAGCTCCAGATTACAAATCCCAAACACAGCTGGCTCTCTTCAGAGTCCTATGGCAAATATTTGCTAAATCATAATATTATCTCCGCCGCCGTCGGGCCGAGAGAATGACAAACACGTGGAGTAACGGGATGTACATATTTTGTAACTCAGTTCCCTGTCCCGCTCACACATTCATTACAGTGTATGTACCGAGCTTGTCGTAAAACGTAATTCGCTCTTGTCATATCCGCAGAGTAGATTAACTTTATAAAGAAAATTCAACGGTAAGTTACTTTCATCGCGTCACATATCTGTGTTAAGGTAGATGAAGATTGTAATAGGGACATTGAGAGTTATTTTGTTGAATTTTATCAATTACGCGGAGGCAATATAATATTCCTTAAGAATTTATTTAATGTAAGTTTAATTAACTATAATGCTATTTCTGTAAGCAAAGATAGGTAGAACCGACGACCTGTTGAAGGTCGCGGGTATCTTTTTTTTTTTTTTTCCACAGGAGAAAATCGCCGGATTCCCATCCGCGCAGCGTGTGGTGTATGTGGAAGTTCAAACTCACTAAAAACTCCTGCTGCTCACAGCCGGCGTCCTACCCCGGACCGAGTCGGAGCCCAGTCAGAGTTATTGAGATGGCGGGACAAGGTTTACGCAAAGCATATTACATCATCCCACCGTCCCCCAGACGCCAGATCGGCGGCCGCCGGCGATACGATCACCGGCTCCCACGGTCGACGGGCCGGGAGCCCACCTTGATGGCGCCACACTGCACCTTCAACCAGAGCGATCGGGGGAACGAGGTCTACCATCACCCAGCTTCCCATTACGGGCGTGGTGTAAATCACCCCACCACACGGCTGGGTCCCTCACCGCATAAAGCGGGTGGAGCCCGAAGCTCTTAGGGGGCCGGGTCACGGATCAGACCCCGGTCCCGACCCCCTGCTCGGCGGCGGCGGATTGCTGCGTAGTGAGGAGAGCTTTGCCTCACCCGCCCCGCCCCCTCCTCCTGCGGCGGGTATCTTCTGACTGCATATAGCGCAAGACTGGTCATTCTGACGAAGCTTGGGGCAGTGGACGCTTGTGGAATAAAATATAGATACTTAATGAAAACTTTATAGAAAACTTTACATAAAATCTCCAAATTAATTTCCCGTCTCATAGGTAATAATTTAATCGATTTTTTTTTACAACCTTTTCAACCGCCTCACGTAAATTGGACATCGTCACTAATGAACGTCCCAAATAGGAAAGCCGTGACTCTACCTACCACAAAATATTATTCTTCTCTTCTTCTTGAGTCGTCGTGGCCTAAAGGATAAGACGTCCGGTGCATTCGTATCGAGCGATGCACCGGTGTTCGAATCTCGCTGGCGGGTACCAATTTTTCTAATGAAATACGTACTCAACAAATGTTCACGATTGACTTCCACGGTGAAGGAATAACATCGTGCAGTAAAAATCAAACCCGCAAAATTATAATTTGCGTAATTACTGGTGGTAGGACCTCTTGTGAGTCCGCACGGGTAGGTACCACCGCCCCGCCTATTTCTGCCGTGAAGCAGTAATGCGTTTCGGTTTGAAGGGTGGGGCAGCCGTTGTGACTATACTGAGACCTTAGAACTATATCTCAAGGTGTGTGGCGCATTTACGTTGTAGATGTCTATGGGCTCCAGTAACCACTTAACACCAGGTGGGCTGTGAGCTCGTCCACACATCTAAGCAACAAAAAAAAAAAACTTCAATGAAACGTCGTCGTGATGTAAGTCGTCGTAGCATAAAGGATAAGACGCACGGTGCAATCTTATCAAGCGATGCATCGGTGTTCCGATCCCGCTGGCGGGTACTTATTTTGCTAATGAAATACGTATTTAACGATTGACTTCCACGGTGAAGGAATAACATCGTGTAATAAAAATCAAACCCGCAAAATTATAATATGCGTAACTGATGGTAGGATGTCTTGTGAGTCCGCACGGGTAGGTACCACCACACTGCCTATTTCTATAGTGAAACGGTAATGCCTTTCGGTTTGAAGGGTAGGGCAGCCGTTGTACTGTTAAAGCTGAAACTTAGAACATTTGTCTTGGGGTAGGTAGCGGCATTTACGTCGTAGGTGTGCATGAGCTCCAGTAAACCATTTAACACCAGGTGGGCTATGAGATCGTCCACTCAAATAAGCAAAAAAAAAACAACCAACTTTTAAATCCAATAAAACAGAAGTCCGTTCATCAGGCTTTTGTTGTGCAATTGGTTCGTATTATCGTTTCATTAATATGCATGTCGTAATTGTAAAATATACATACATGTTTTCTGTATTTTAATTTAATATTAAGTAAATGAATGAGTTATATTAATTACAAAAAACGTATTTGTCTGGTTTACAAATTTTTACGCTTTTATCCCTAGATCCGACTTAGATTTGACGAATCTTTTCGGTGTGACAAAACTGTTGTCTTTATTGGTTGTGAGTAAAATCACGTTTGTTATTTCTGGTAGAAAACATTCTCACCCGTTTGAAGTTTAGGACAGCTGCTTCTCGATAAATTCGATCAGTCTTGGAGTCTCGAGTATGCGGTGTCATTCACTTCATGATATTGGCCCAGTAGGCACAGCATCAGATAACAATAAAAATAATAAAAGTAATAATTAAAAAGAAAATATATGATTAATCTTTTTTTTGTAAAATATTGTAAAATTAATAATTTTAAATTAAATACAGTAGAACAATAATAATAACTGGAAAGAAATCACGCCCGGTCATCTAGCCTGAATTTGTGAATCCGTGTGCTAGGAATACCAGAGATTAAAAAAAAACTTTTATACGTTTAAATATACACATAATATATTAATTATAAACACCCAGACAAAGAGCAAGTGAACCTGTTCAAGACCCAATGTTGGCCCGATTTGGGAATCGAACCCACGACCCTCGGCGTAACAGTCAGGTCCGCTAACCACTGCACTACCAGATAAGCCCTCGTATAATATACGACGACAAGATATTGATTAATCTTATTGAGTTTCATTAGCTGTGAATATATCTATCCAAACTATATACTATACAAAGTATATTTACTGGTGGTAGGACCTCTTGTGAGTCCGCACGGGTAGGTCCGCACCACCACCCCGCCTATTTCTACCGTGAAGCAGTAATGTGTTTCGGTCTGAAGGGTGGGGTGGCCGTTGTAACTATACTGAGACCTTAGAACTTATATCTCAAGTTGGGTGGCGCATTTATGTTGTAGATGTCTAGGGGTTCCAGTAACCACTTAACACCAGGTGGTCTGTGAGCTCCTCCACCCATCTAAACAATAAAAAAATATAAAAATATGTATTTTAATATATACATACTTCTTGTTATGAGTTTTGGATTTACATTCTTGCCTTTTTATCTCTGGATACATCATATGAACTTATTGCATTGGAAGTTACGATCCCACCGTATAAGATAGGTACATGTTGCATTTTAAAAGAGTTGCATTTCTTAGTTTATAAATATTCGTAAAATGCAATATCTGCGGATACTGAGCTATCTGATTTGTTCCTTTAGTAATAAATTGGTTAAAGAAAAAAATCGAATATATAATCCATTACTTATTTAAGCACAAGAAAAAACGTGACCGAGATTATTGAACGTAATTAAGATCCTTTAAAAGAACAATAGAAAAAATTGTTTTAAGCAATTTAAAAAGAAACACTGCAACCACATACATACCAGTTTCTAACGAAAGAAAACAATTTCTCAAAAACATTCCGATCACAATCCGAAATTCGCTCTAGCGTAGATCAAAAATCAAATAGAGAATTAATGAATTCATACTATTCTTTTTCAGTTCAATCACTTAGGGTTAATGAACGCATTCTTCGTGGCATCAAACAGATTTCTCATTACATCGTCTGATTGCGATGCAGTAATGTGATGCCATTTTGCTAATAACGCGCTTTCGTTCCGACGCCTTGACAACGCCGCGCCGACCTAAATACTCCTATTCGTTGTTCATTAAAAATAAGGCCTTCTGTAGGCCTTCAAACATGGACATTGTCCTTAGCAATATTCTTTGCGCTCATTAACGCAATATTAAAATAAAAAAGATGGGTGGTGTCGTGGGACACCGGATAGGAACGAAGTTCCTTATTATAAAAATATTAATTTTAAGTTCTATTCGAGGTATAAAGAAAATAAAACTGGAGGTTTCGCAACAACCCACGGTCATTCGGTAACGTGCGGACTTATTGTGGTACACTTCATTCACGGTTGTTTGCATAAGATTTAGTGTATTGCGCAAACGAACGCTCTGAGATCGTGGTCAACGAATGATAAAAAAATATGTTATTTTTGTACGTTATTACAAAGTTAAGTCGTACACTGTGTGCATTACTAATAAAAATCTTACGTTACGGACGTTTTTTTGCGGTTAGGGTACCCCTCCGCATCGTCCCATAAGGAACTTCGTCCCAAAAAATTAAAATGAATCATTACTCATTTAAATTTTTATTTTAAGAAAATTACTGTATGATTTTTTATACAATAGAATGCTAGTAGAAAAACAATTAGCGTTTTCGTAGCTTTTGCCTAAAACGAATACAATTATTCCGTCAGATAATTTCACACCTTTGTAAAGGAATAGAAAAAGAATTTCTTTTTATTGTCATTTTTCTTTGCCAGCAGTTCTAAAGTTCGTAACTGAACGTCTACTAGCCACCTTAAGGGGACCCTCGCCAATAGTATTGTTCCATTTCATTTACTCTTATATGAAATTGCCGAGCGTGAGGGAGATAAAAATGTTTACTAAACTTTATGATATTTAACCTTTTGGGATGCTCGCAATTTAGTAGATGGGCTTACACGCCGAATATCTCTGGGGAGTGTAGTTTTTTTGGATTGTTGAGGAAACATCTTGTTTAACGGTGTTTTTCAATTTTCTTTGATTTTTTTCGTTTCAAAATTTGGTTACTTCTATTCTCGGAAAAGTTTGCAGCTAAAATATACCTAAATGGGTTTTTTTATTTTTACAAGGAAAGTTTTAGCAAAACGTAATATCGAGAAATATTGTAGTTATTATATATTATTAAGTATAGTATTTTACTGGTGGTAGAACATCTTGTGAGTCCGCACGGGTAGATTCCACCACTCTGCCTATTTTTGCCGTGTAGCATTAATGCGATTCGATTTGAAGGGTGAGACAGCTGTTGTACTGTTAAAACTAAGACTTTAGAACTCTTTTCTTAAGGTAGGTGGTGACATTTACTTTGTATTATAGATATCTATGGACTCCGGTAACCACACAAAATTAGGCGGGCCGTGAGCTTGTCCACTTATTTAAGCAATAAAAAAGACGTTAAAAGAAGCAATAAAAGTTTTAAAGACAACTTTATACTATATGCTCGTCGTATACAAAAATGAATTGCTGTTCGTTAGTCTCGCTAAAACTCGAGAATCGCTGGACCGATTTGGCTAATTTTGGTCTTAAATTATTTGTGGAAGTCCAGAGAAGGTTTTTTTTTTTTTTATTATTCTTTTAAATATGTACTGCCACATCACAAACATCTAACATTGAAAATAAATTTAAACTATTTAATTTATGGCCTGATGCATGTGACAACATTAGCGTACATAGCATTGGCAATTCATCGGCTCGAAAATGGAATACAATAATAATAATAAAAAAACAGTACTATTTGTTGAAATATTAATAAAAATGTCTAAAAATTTTATGTCATATCAAAAAGAAGAAATGTTAATACAACAGCAAGTCAGTTATAGAACAACAGTTTTTTCTTTCTTTTCCTATTTTGTTAAATTTCGTTAAATACACGCAACTTGTCGTGGAACATATCAAGATCGGGCATTACTGTGATAAGGGAATGATACTCATCAATTATAAGGTTTAAAAGGTAGATATATGAAAACGCTCGGAATTTAATAAAAATAACAATTTTGTTTTCCCTTTGATGTGTCCCCCGTCGAACGGATTCCTTTTGTTTGTTTTAATTTTATTTTATACAGAAATTTAGGTATTTTATTTATCGATTGAGGTACTACGAAGTCTGCCGCGTCAGCTAGTAGTTTATAAATAACTCATATCAATATAAATTGTTCTGGATTGTGGCTCTTTATTAAATTCCTTTAGTTCTATATTTAGTCTTTTGAAAATAATTATTGTATTAAAGAAGTACCATATTTTATGTTACATATTTCACTTAAAATACAGGGTACTTGAAATTGCTATATATCACCAAAAACCCTGGGGAGAAGAAAGATGAATAAGTAATGAAATTATTGAAATATTGTGAAATACTCTCCTGATGTGTGATTTAAGTTAGAGCATATGTGGGTAGTATGCTCTTGACAAATTCAGTTGAAATTTCACTTTGAAGTTAGGAATAATAGATCCTTACACCTGAGGCGTCTGAGCTTTCTGAGGTGAAATACAAAATTCACGACATGCGTTCGTTGACCTTACTTTAAATTCATTCTATCTTGATAGCTCATTCTGCCTGGGTAGTTAGGAATAAGCTTAAGGTAATTTTAAGCAACGTTATCTTTGAAGCTTTGAGGTCTCCAGCAATCATTGCAACTAATTTATGCCAAAATTATTTATACATTTACTTTATGTACACGTGTGAAAATATTTTTGACCTTTGTTTTTTCGTTAGATATGGAAATGACCTTTCAATCCATATTTCAAGGTTAGACGATCCTACACAGATGATAGTTTTTTTATTGCTTAGAGGGGTGGACGAGTTCACAGCCCACCTGATATTAATTAGTTACTGGAGCCCATAGACATCTACGACGTAAATGCGCCACCCACCTTGAGATATAAGTTCTAAGGTCTCAGTATAGTTACAACGGCTGCCCCACCCTTCTAACCGAAACGCATTACTGCTTCACGGCAGAAATAGGCAGGGTCGTGGTACCTACCTACCGTG
This sequence comes from Bombyx mandarina, assembly GCF_003987935.1. The sequence continues at coordinate 776,693 of NW_021011568.1, read as the reverse complement.
CGCACTCACAAGAGGTCCTACCACCAGTAGTTACGCAAATTAGAATTTTGCGGATTTGATTTTTATTACACAATGTTATTCCTTCACCGTGAAAGTCAATCGTGAATATTTGTTAAGTACGTATTTCATTAGAAAATTGATACCCGCCTGCGGGATTCGAACACCGGTGCATCGCTCGATACGAATGCACCGGACGTCTTATCCTTTGGCCATGACGACTTAAAGCGACACCTAGTATTTAGTGGTTACTTATAAAAGTGGTTAGATATAAAAAAAACACGAGATCTAAGTTTCATCTTCCGCAGTACATCAGGTGTTTCACTCTTGAAACCGGAACGTATTACTGCATCGCGGCACATATAGGCAGGGTAGTCTTATCTACCCATGCAAACTCACAAGACGCCCTACCATCAGTACGCAAATTACATTTTTTGCCGATCTGGTTTTTATTAAATGATGTCTTTCATCGTGGAAATATACGTGAACGTGTGTTAAGTAACAGTAACGTGTGTAAAGTAAAAAAATTGGTACCCGCCTGCGGGATTCGAACACTGGCACAGTCGTATCGTGCGAAACGAATGCACCGGCGTCTTATCTTTTAGGCCACGATGGTTTCAAGTGTGTTCGGGTATTTGTTGGATTATATGGCCACTTACAGTACTCTCTCATCCTTCAAATTGGAACACATGACAGCTTTACGGTAGAAATACACAAGATGTGTTCATACAGTAATCTTTATGGCAGATCCATAAAAAAATATCTATGGCGTACAGTCGATGTAGTGATTAATTCGATATGAACTTACAATTTTTCGATCTTCAAATTATAATAATAATAAGCCTTTAATGCTGTTTTACTTACTAATTACTAACTACTAGGCTGCACTAAAAGTATCGGGAATGGAATATTTCCACTGTTCCTGTCATATTAAAATCTTTTTAATTGAAAACTCCTTGGTTTTCAAAATCGAATACCATTTATTTATTTAAAAAAAGATTCTTGGTCTTGTCACGAGGTTTTGTCAAACTTGTTTAGTCGTTAGAAAATGGAATTGACTCGAGAAAATTCAAGAGCGATGATTTATTATGACTTTCGAAGTGGTTTAACACAAAAACAGTGTGTTGACCGGATGATTTCTGCATTTGGTGATGAAGCCGCATCCAAAACCACAATTTATCGCTGGTTTGTTGAGTTTCAGCGTGGACGTGTCAAGCTCAGTGATGATCCCCGTCAAGGTCGTCCAAAAACTGCAGTCACGCAAGAAAACGTTGATGCTGTGCGTAAGCTGATTGAGGAAGATCGACATGTGACATACCGCGAAATTCAGGCAACTTTAGACATTGGCATGAGTCAAATACAAATAATCTTGCATGAACAATTAGGTGTAAAAAATTGTTTTCCCGATGGATACCGTATTCGCTCTGTGAAGAGCAAAAAGCGGCTCGCGTTACTTGGTGCGTCAGAACTCTCGAAAGATTCCACGCAGGATCCTCAAATGCTGTATACAACATTGTATCAGGTGACGAATTCTGGATATACGCGTACGAACCCGAAACAAAAAACCAGTCACGAGTTTGGGTGTTCGAAAATGATTTAAAGCCAACGAAAAATCACGGAGTGTTGCAAAAAAAATGGTGGCCACGTTTGTCTCCAAAACCGGCCATGTTACGACTATTTCTCTCGAGGGACAAAGAACGGTTAATGCAGAATGGTATGCTAGCATTTGTTTGCCACAGGTCGTTTCTGAACTCCGTAAAGAGAACTGCAACCGCCGCATCATCCTCCATCACGACAATGCGAGTTCTCACACCGCGCACAGAACAAAAGAGTTTTTAGAGCAAGAAAACATAGAATTATTAGACCATCCGCCGTACAGCCCCGACCTAAGCCCTAATGATTTCTATACTTTCCCTAAAATAAAGAATAAATTGCGTGGACAGAGATTTTCATCACCTGAAGAAGCTGTGGACGCCTACAAAACGGCCATTTTGGAGACCCCAACTTCCGAATGGAATGGTTGCTTCAATGATTGGTTCCATCGTATGGAAAAATGTGTCTAATTTCGCGGAGAATACTTCGAAAAGCAATAAATACATTTTTAAATAGTAATGTTGTGTCACTTCGTTAATTCCCGAATTTTTCAGTGCCGCCCTCGTAAATAAATTACTTAATAATAAATTAAATTTAAATTCAACTTATAATCAAGTATTCCGTTCGGCGTTCGTTGTGGTTTTCGAAACAGTTTGTCTCTCGACAAAGGCCTCCTCTAAAGATTGCCAATATTCTGTATTTTTTGGCCATTCGAATCTAATGCTGGCTGGCTACACTCTTTATTTCATCTTCTCAACGTTTTGGCTGTCTTCATTTTTTTCTACAGCCATCCCGTGGGTACCAACCACTCTGTAATTATTTTAGTCAATTTTTCGTATTTCCCTCTTAAGATATGTCCTGTCCATCTCCACTTCAGCGTTCTATTTTCTCTAATTACGCATAGAATTAAAACAAATCCAATCAATGCTTAAAAAATTCACACTCATTCGTAAAAAAATACACCCTCTTCCTTTTTACAGGTCTATATATAATTTCTGTGTAAGTAAACGCCATATGCTAAATAGACGATTAAAATACAAAATTTTGTGCTGGTATAATGATAAAAGAAAATATTCCACAAGACTACGACTGTAGTGATTGTCTTATCGACGGCATATCGTACGAATATCTATTGAAACTTATCTATCTATTGAAAAAATCATGTCCTTTGTACTACTTGTACTTTGTACAAAGAGTTTTCAAGTCTGCTTTACTCAAAAGACTAGATTAATGTTCTAGGTAACGTTTCTAAGTCACTGTAATGTGAGTAATTAACAAAGCGGTTAGTTGTTTTTGTTTCTGTAACTCCGTTAATGGGATTTCTTTATGAAGTAGTTTAGAATCAAACAAATGTGTATTGTTAGTTGTTATATTAGTTGATAATTTAGTTGGCTCAGAGAACAATTAAAGCTTGCTTAAACTCCATAGTCGGACGTTTTTGAAGTGAAACTTCTTTAGGTGCATGAGGGTTAAATTTTTACAGAACGTCACGCAGGTATGCAACGGAAGTGACCCCAAACTACTATTGAAATTAAGTACTTGTCAAATGTCAGTAGTAGTAGTTGTTGTATTTTTCCAACTGGAAAGGCAAATGTATCATACCATACAGCCTAATTATTTATATTTTTTTTTGTGAAAAATATTAATACGAATTGAAATGTCCGCATGGGTTAGTACCACCACCCCGCCTATTTCTACCGTGAAGCAATAATGCGTTTCGGTTTGAAGGGTGGGATAGCCGTTGTAACTATACTGAGACCTTTAGAACTTATGTCTCAAGGTGGGTGGCGCATTTACGTTGTAGATATCTATGGGCTCCAGTAACCACTTAACACCAGGTGGGCTGTGAGCTCGTCCACCAATCTAAGCAATAAAAAAAATATTCTAATTTTGCCCCCTATGCCTATTACCTTTGTTTTGCTTCTTATTACACGGCTACTCAGTCGGTCTGACTTTTTCACATTTATCATGCTCCCCCCATTATACGATAATAACCATCACCAAGTCTTTAGAATAGAAAGGAATCACTATTGTGAAAATCATTTCTGTGTAATGAATTTCGATATTTTTCCATTTTTATAAATAATACTTTAATATAAACCCTCTGGTATTAGTAATTTGGTTTTGAAATCAATACCTAGAACTAAATAACTTTGAATGTAACTGAAAGAATCTTATTTCGGTGATAAGCATATTCCAAAATAAATCAGAAATTTTAAAGAAATATAATATCCAAATTACGATTACCATCGACACGAGTGCGTTCGACAACAAAAAAAAAAATGAATTTTGAATTCGTCTTTTATAATAAAAGTCTGCGGCAAGAATCTCTGAATCTTCTTGTTTTATTTAAATTAAAGCTTTATTGCTTTCGAAAGTTGGCAAAAATGGGAATATTCCATGAGGTTTATCCTCCGATTAAATTGAAAACTTTATTCATATTACGAAGAGACTTTGGGACTTCAATATTACATTAACGGCCGTCTGGTGTAGTGGTAAGTGACATGGTCACTACACAAGGGGGTCGCGGGTTCGAATCCCGCCAAGGGGAAGATATTTGTATGATAAATATAAATGTCTTTTCCAGGGTTATGGATGTCTATTAAATATATGTATAAAAATCTTAAATTTATTTCCGTTATCTGGTACCTGTAACACAAGTTCTTTACGAACTTATCACGGGACCAGTTAACGTGGCGTGATTGTTAGTAAAAAAAAAAAAAAAAAACGAAGTCACTCAATGCACGTTACCTGAGGTAGCTGTGGAATATACCTATATACCTATTAAGTAATACCTATAGTGTATTTGATACGGTACGGAATTTTGATGATTTCTGTTATTGTACAATCCGACCATGTATCTTTTTTTTTTTTTATTGCCCTTGTAGGCAGACGAGCTTACGGCCCACCTGATGGTGAGTGGTTACCGTCGCCCATGGACTTCAGCAATGCCAGGGGCAGAGCCAAGCCGCTGCCTACCGAAAGATCAAGTATCTCAAGATCATTAGAAGGTTAATAGAAGTTAATAACTCAGGCGGTTAATTTATTCATTTAGCCAACTGCACTAGACTTTCGAAGAAAATACAAACAAATTTTGTTTGAATATTTCATGTAGTTCCTTCACTTTCCTTGTTTGAATTTGAAGTTAGCTTCAAAAGTAAATAATATAGTAATGAATATAACAAAAGTACATTGGGCCGTATTTAATTGGAAGTTAACTGTTAGATATAGAGTAGTTCATTTGATACCAACGTCTCGTTTTTACCATCGTTCCGCCCGCCACGGAGTAGAGTTCATCCATACTACCTGGAGCCACTGCGGTCATCCACAGTGCGTTTCCAGAGATCTTTTTTGCCACGTACCATCCGGCTATGGAATGAGCTCCCCTCCACGGTGTTTCCCGAGCGCTATGACATGTCCTTCTTCAAACGAGATTTGTGGAGAGTAGTAAGCAGTAGGCAGCGGCTTGGCTCTGCCCCTGGCATTGCTGAAGTCCATGGGCGACGGTAACCACTCACCATCAGGTGGGCCTTATGCTCGTCTGCCTACAAAGGCAATAAAAAAAAATACAAACTGTGAAAATCTCATTTGGGTTTTTAAGCCTGTAAAGCAATGTAATGCGATGCATAGCCTGACTATTTCTGTGGTAAAACAGGAAGTTAAATTGAGATTTGAATCCGGGTAGGTCATGAAAAAAGAAAAAACAGACTAATCCTTGGTGATTTAATTTTGAGAGTAAGATTGCTAAACAATGTCTACCAAAAACAGAATTCAAGATTACATATCTATATATTAATACGTGAAGCAAAACTTTTGTATCCCTTTTTAAGAAAATTGCGCGAACGGAGGAGTATGAAATTTTCCACACTTATAGAGAATATAGAGAAGAAGTGTACAATGCTAACATTTTTTGAAAATAATGCATAAAAGATACATTAAATCAACAAAGAAAACATTACACACACTACATACCATGTATTTGACGCACACACGCATGCATACTATTTATTGTCAAACTTTTGGTACTAGACGTCTGTTGTCAAATTGAGAATAGAATATTGTTTGTCTTTGTTAATATTTCTTATAGTGTAGTCTTGGCGAAATTCGTGATTATAGAAGTATAAAATACAATCACAATAGTGTACAAAACTTACAATTCCAATTAATTATAGTCGAATTTCGACTATAATTGATAAAAAATATAATTTTCCAAAAGTTGAACGTTGACATTCCCTGTAGGATTTTTTAACTTTTTTATGATGTTTCATAAGAAAATTATAGAAAATACTTTAATAGAAATATTACTTAGCAATGAAACTTGTTACAAAATATCAATTACATCAGATTCTGATAAATTAGATTATCAACCTAAAATGTAATACTGAGCACTGATTTTTTTATCTTTCAAACAATACATTTTTTTTAATTAAATCAAATTAAATTCGTTTCTCAGAACACGAGAAACAATGATATTAAAATTAAATGGTACAGTAGTTGATGCACGATGATCAAAAATAAAAAAAATTAAGACAATTATTCACGTCTAAAATTCAGTTTGAAATCTGAGCTTAAGCGCACTTTTAATCCCAATAGAATCTTAAATAATAAAAAAAAGATTAGTTGCTACGAAAATTGGTTCGTGTAAAGTAATTACTTGGTGCAAATCCCTTAATTGAAAACTTACCGCCGTTATAGTCTAGAGTGTAATAAACTAAATACTGCATTAGCTCCCTGTATGAGCTGCACCCTGCAAGTAATAACTGTACTATAAATTTTAAACTTAACGTCCGAGAATAGGTGAATATAGAGATTTATTTCCGTACATTATTATTCCCTGACGCTTAAGACAAATGCCTTCGTGGACCATATCACCGCCTAATTGATGATTAGAGACCTTTGTTAATGCACGTCAATCATTTCAACAGCTAACGCTAGAGGGCTTGAGGTTCTTTTCATGGTTTCAAGTGTGCATAATAGATAATCGGTACAACATTTGGTATTAAATACTTTTATTTGACTTGGGCATAATTATCGTCTATCGTCGATAAGTAAAATAAATACAGTATTGAGATTGTAATGTTGATGATGAAATCGTATATAACGTCTTTCTCGATCTTCAAAAGGTACTGCCACATGAAAATACCTTAACTTTTGGCTAGTACATTTTCGGTTTACCATAGAAAATCTATAATTCCATCCATTGGTCTATATTTTACTCCGGTTGTGGAAATGCGCATCTTCAACGGATTTTCTGTGCATGAAAACAAATGCTAATAATCGAAAACTGCACTAGACTGATAACTTGGAGATTCAACGCATTGGTAAGGATCAAAAGTGTGGTAATTAAATTAGATAAAAAAAAAAAGGTATTTTGTATAAAAGACTATGCATCTTTGGATTTTAAAACGGAACGCTTTAAAATAAATATTGATATTTCGTTGATATCAAAACCAACCGTTTAAAATACTAAAATGTATTTCACGATGAACAGTATTACAGCCACCGAATCCTCGTAGGTTAATACACCGATATTTGTATCACATATTGCATGTTACTGATTAATATCATATTGATTAACTGATACACGTTCGTTGTTTATTAATGTCGATACATTGGAAAATAGCTCATTAGTATTACATTAATTTGATAGTTGTTGCTTTATTATCGAAACTGTAATAAATAAAATGTGAATTTCATTTATGACAACTACATATCGTTTAGTTTGAACGAACATTGAGAGGTAAAATCAATCTAATCTATTGATTTATTTCTATAAATGGGATGCTAATGCTTTCTGAAGCTCACAGATATCGCAACGTGATTCTCTTGAAACAAAAAGACGAAAGCTCACTGCCCTTGGTCGCAACCTATTACTGAAACATGAATTCTAACAAAACGCCAGGAATTTCATAGAGGTGTCAGTTTTTTTTTGTAGATATTGCTAAATGATTTCCGCAAAAATGCTTAAAACCCAAAAATGAAATGAAACATCAAGTCGAAATAAAATTAAAATAAAACTGTTTTTTTTTTCTCTTCTTCAAAATGATTACTTTTTTGTAAAGTGACACCGCCAACAGTAAGACTGGAGTACCAAACTGGATCACAGCTAGCGTTGGTCTTCTTAATCTTATTGGGTTTCCCTCGCTGGCCACCAAAATTGAATATGGACCCTTCACAACTTGGTGACACTCTACAAAACCTGTATACGTTCCGTTATGACCGATGCAAGTGTAGTGTTCGCTCACGCAGCCCCTACACACACTAACTCTCGTCGACACCGACGAAGAGTTCGATTTGCGAACTGGCCCATAGACACAACCCACTGAGTTTCACGCCGGATCTTCTCAATGGGTCACGATTACGATCCGGTAGATTCAGCGAAGCACTACTCTTGTTAGGGCTAGTGTTAGCAACTCTCTCAGGTTAAATCCGAGAGCTCAAATACCGGTCCTCATGAAGTTGGAATAGTCCCTTAGGCTACCGACGATTAGGTAGGAAAAAGACCATACGGAGGGAACCCAGTAAAACTACACAGATACAGATTAAAGTGTGCTAAAAAAGGTGTACTTGTCCCAAGGACCGAGCGTAGCGAAATTTTTATGGCTGAACAAGGTATTTCGCACGAGAAAACGCCCCGTGATGGACACTAGTAGTATTTGGCTTGGTCTCCCCGAGGCCCAAACCGTGTCCCCGTGAGGGGTCACGATTACCCAGAAGTATGATTGCTGACAATGTTAAAGTTACAGCTAGGCTTAAAGCAGTGCTTCATTTGGCACGATAATAAATCAATAGGTAATTCATAAAGCTGATAAAAAACCTTATTATTAAGCACATATTTACAACAAAATCTTGATATGGTTCAGTAACCAAAAAATATTCGTGAGGTATAACGCTGTATTTAATAATTGTGTACATATTTCTTGAATTATTTCGAAACGCACTGTCTATTTTGAATATGAAGAGCTATTTAATCGAAATTTGAAAGTATGTATCGTAGCCTACGAAAAAGTTTAAATAATTTATTTAATTATTAAATACAGCGTTATACCTCAGAAATATCTTTTAGGTTACTGAACCATTTATTAAGATTTTGTTGTAAATATAGGCTTAATAATCAGGTTTTTTATCAGAATAAATTTAACGAATAAATTTTAATAAATTTATTCGCTACAATACATACTTTCAAATTTCATTTAAATACAGTCAAACCTGGGTAAGTGAGAACTAAATAAGTGAGAAAACTCTATAAGTGAGAGTAATAGCCAGGACCCGTCATTTTAAGCTCCCAAAACCTCTATTAGCGAGAAACAGAAACCTCTGTAAGAGAGAGTCGTTTTTCCCTCATGGACCTCCGTAAGTGAGACTGCTACTTATTTATACCTCTATAAGCGACAGTCGAGCTTTATTTATTTATATTATTTAGGAGGAACAAATGACAAAACAAATTACAAATTTAACATCTGCTATTTTATGACTCATTATTAACTTTCGTGGAACTTCATACCATTGTTTTTGTATTGTTTTCTCGTCAATATTGAACCTATTCTATTTGGTGGAACTATATAACGTTGTTATTTTATAGCATTCTTTTCGAATAGACACGTGTGCCTGTGTACCGTCCTGTTTGTCGGACTTACTCAGGTTATCGTTAATCAATTGCGAAAGAAAGTTCTGTTCTGCATCATGTCAAAACGGAAAATTAAAGTACTGTCATTAAGTGATAAACTTAAAATAGTGAATGCGTTTGAATCCGGAAAATCGCGAAATGAAATTGAGAGGGTGTATTAGCGAGAAACTCGGGTTAGTGAGAAACCTCTATAAGCGAGAATGAGATTGTGCTCCCTTGAACTCTCGCTTATCCAGGTTTGACTGTAATTCTTAATATTAAAAATAGATAGTGCTTCATACAAATACAATACATACGATAGCTACAAATCTACATAATAATACAACTCCATATACCGCTCTTAAATCGTGTATGATTTCAGAACTGTCATTTGTCTAGACACTTCACTTGACGCAGCTTATACGTAGTTTGAACTCTAAAGCGGAGTGCAATGAACACATTCGATATATGTCCTCGTACCGGTTAAATCGTATAATCCCATTCAGTACAGTACGCAATTACGATTTATGGCCCGACTCATTAACAGGAAATGTAAGCGCCAAATACGAGATACGTCACCTCAAATCAATAATCATTGGATCGCGAGTTATACGAAGCCAGTGATTACACGGACTCATGGTCTTAATTACAGCGTCTCCATTCGTTTGATCTTGGCGAAAAAGTGGAGGAAAACCTGTAATTTATTTTCCCTTGTCGAGGTGAAAATACATTTTCTGGAAACGGACTGCGTGCTTGGGACTTTCGTAATGTGGTTTATAGACTAAACTTTCTTGCAATAGTATTGTATCTTTTTTCTAATTAGTGAATACCAGCCACTCTTTGATGTTATAATAATAATTCTACTAATTCTTTTGTTTGCTTATTTAATGTTTTCCAGGTACGGGCGTACCCCAGACTCATAGTACAAGTTGGTCACAGGACTCTTCTTAGGATATGTGGTCGAAGTCTCAATTATGTAATATAACGACAGTTCCGACCTTCAAGCCGGAACTTATGATTGCTGCACTGAAGAAATAGGCTAGGTACACAGATGGCCGCACCTATACTAACTCGAGGTGGGTGGTGGCACTTACATTGTAGATGTCTATGGGCGCCGGTAACCACTAAACACCAGGTGGGCCGTGAGCTCGTCCACCCATCTAAGTGATAAAAAAGAACTACCTGTACGTATTCAAAAGACAGGCGTACGGATAAGACTACTAGTAGTATTTGCGGTCGTAATATGCTGGGATGATACTCGGAGAACCCTGGTGCCTAGCGCACAGATTTCTTGCGCTGGACATAGACCTACCTAGTAACTGGTTCATTCTCGCGACCTTGGGCATGTGCTCAGACCACCTAATGGGTAGTTTACCTATGCCGCGTCTTGTGCTCTACCCACTTCCACTTTAACTTATCGTGATTCTTCGGACTATATCGATTGACACAGCTCTCCAGCGAATCTTCTTATTCTTGATAAGGCTTGACAGGCAATTTCGAAGGAAGACCTGTTTCCTTGACCTGTTGATCCTTTCTGATAAGGCTATTGTGAGCGACCTTGTCTCTCTACTATGTCGGTATTGGCAACATAGACTGTGCAAAGACTTTTATCTTGAGACGCTACGGTATTGAGAATGAGAAAATTCTGGCCCTTCGCCACATCATACCGTATTCCTTAGTTATCCTAAACGACACTTACGGGAAGATTTGAGCCGTGCTGTTTTAAAACAACCCACAGTCTAAATGAAAGAGTTCTCTTTATTGAAAGTACTTACGCGTACTAACGTGGTATCAAATTAGAAGTGTCAATAACTACTGTAACTATTGTCGACTCTATTTGACAAGTGACGGCACAAATATACCTAAAAAAATTATTAAGTGTTAAGAATTTATTTAACAACCTTCTAAATCCAAAACATTCGCATTATGAAGCTTTAATATAAAATGGGAAATCCTTGCAGCTGTAGTTTGTTCTATAAAAAGCAACATACTGTAGCTATCATTAGGGCTGCCTTTCGTGTTCTTTTTCGCTAGCACAAGTAACACTCGTACGTTTTTAAAACAAGTTAACGATTGTATTTTAAGCTTTTAAATAGTTTTTTTTTATGGGTCGACAATCTCTATTAAGTGGTAAGATGAGTTCGAAGAGATCGTTACATCAAAATTGCCACCCAGTTTTAGTTATAAAGCCTAATATTCTGTTCTACACATTAGTGAATACATAGCTGACTTAACACCTTGGTTGCGACAGGTAAAATCGCAAATCTAATCTGGTGCGGCGTCGGGTCGAAATGCGCAACGTCGTTTCCACCAGTGCATGGCAGGTTTTTCTCGACCTACCCGAACTAGGGTAGATTAAAAAATGCCATAACTTTGCGGGAACATACCGTATACAAATTTATAGTATATAGTTGTCGGTGTCGAACTCTTCCAAACACCTGAGATATTTGTTTCGCACCAGCGAGAGGGACATAGTTATCTTCGTCCGCACCAGCGGAAAGTATTGCGGTGGGCCGATGTACGCCTATTTCGCATTGAAAGTGTTAAATGAGAAGTAATGTGCTCAAATTGCGCTTTCTGCATTTATTTTTTGACAGAACGGAAAATATTCGTTGTTGAAGTCCAAGTGTAATTGTTATTATCTCGTAAATATTTCTGACATTACAAGAAATCAATCGATAAAATCAATAAATGAATAAACCCTTACTCTCTTATCTGGCTACACGCGTTCAAATTTGCCTCCCCCCCTTGCTAATCCGTAACCGTAATTCCCATTCCCTACTTTGAGATATGAGGTAAATATAACGCATTAATTTTATCTTTGAACTTCCTTGATTACAAGACACGTTCACTGATATTCAACGGTAGCGGCTATGGTATCAACCCTGGTCATATGTAGGGGGGATTATGTTTGATACGCAGCCCGTATCGAGCGCTCTGTGATTTCCCAGTGGGCTGTATCTTACACAGATAACACATCAAAAGTGAATTGTATGGGACCTTTCCAATAAATTATCGTTATTTACAATCTTTGCCCCGATACCTGTCTATTAATCGTTACAAGACAGTAATTGAAATGGGTCAGAGGCAATTCGTCTTACTATGGGACTTAGGCCTCTTCAAGTTTCTGTTAATAATTTGCTATTATGAAGCGTTTAAGACGAAGGTTTGAGAACTGATTCTCAGAGAATTAGCGGAGTCGTCTAATTGATAATATTTGTTTATATATGTTTTTATATGTATATATTTATGTATATGTATTTATTTAAGCACCAGTATTTGTATCTATAAGAATTATTTATGTTATATAGACACATATGTTTAAATAATATCACCTTCACACTACACCAGCTACCAAGGTTCATCTCTGCACTCCCCTAAGGTAGACTGTTAGAGAATGCCTATGGCATTAAGTCCGCCTTTATACTTTCTAGTATATGAAGTTACAAATAAATAAATAAATAAATAATAGTATCGTCACCAGCATTCCTAAGTAATTCCTGAAAATTAGATACTGTTTTAAATACCGGTGGATGGACATATTGCAAGCCCCGGCTGGGCTACGATAGGCCTTATGTTGAGAGGTCACTGTCACTCGTGAACATTAGATTCCTGAAAATTAAATGCTGTTTTAAATACCGGTGGATGGACATATTGCAAGCCCCGGCTGGACTAACGATAGGCCTTATGTTGATTTTTTTTCCTACCTATGCTGATAGCCTTGAGAGGCTATTTCAGCGTAACTTTAACTAGTAGGTGAGCTCGCGGGGCTCAAACCTGACGACGTTGCTAACACGAACCCTAGCAAGAGCGGTGTTTCGCAGAATCTACCACCGGTTATGTTGAGAGATCACTGTCACTCGTGAATATTAGTGAATTTTAAAAGCATAACCTGCTGCCTGCTGAATAGTATGGGTGTTTTTTTATCTGGAAACATATTTTTATGAACGCAGTGGTTCTAGGAAGTGGGATGAATTTTTTGTCGTATCCTCTAACGTTTCGTCAAAGCACTCTCTGTATGTTTCACCGAAACGCATACGGCATCAAAAATACGACATCAATATAATTGTAAATAGACATGCTTTAACAAAAACAGCTTCATATAGAAAAAAGTTTATTCCAAAACAAATTAATATACATTAAAAACAATAATCATCGAAATCGGTTGGCGTGATATTGAGTTATTCATCTAGTTGTCGCGCAAATTTAAGACTTATATGGTTTTCTCATTGATACCATTATCAGAACTGGACTATACATATATATGAATATGGGACCACACGGGAAGCGATAGCTTTCTAAAAAAGAAAAAATCATCAGAATCGATTCACCCAATCAAAAGTGATGAGGTAACAAACAAAAAAAAACATACAGTCGGATTGGAAATCTCCTCCTTTTTTGAAGTCGGTTAAAAAACAGAGTGAACCGAAATCTCGAAGAAAAAGAGACAAAAAATAACTTTGATTGTTTATAAAATATCTGAAAACTAGAAGTTGGAGCTTTTTCTGAAAAGTCTTTACATAAAGCCTTTAAATAAAATAAATAATATTTATATGTATACACAAATAAAAAACTGTAATTATGAAGTTATTTAAAATTAATTATGTGGCTACAGTTAAATACGTCTGCTTAAAACGAAAGTAAAGGTACAGCGGCTGATTAAAAAGATGATTCCTTCTTGAATCTTAAATGATAAAGTGTAATAAATCGTAGTTGATTGTATTGACACCGAGCAGGCAAATTCGTTTTAGGGCTTACACGAATCTCAAAGCAACAGCAAAAATCAAACTTAAATCGTAAACAAAAAAAAAACAAAACAACTAAATTCCCGTGAATCGTTCACAAAAACCTAATTCTATTTACCCTTCTATAGCAGTTTTACGAATCCAAGGAACAGTGACACCGAATCTTGGCGTCCCATTACACGCATGCCTACCGCAGGGTCGATTAGATTGAGGCCTGAGGCCTTGCTCTTACTTTTGTAACTCACTTTGAAGTTATCTGTTCCCTTCATAACGCTTCATCGACCCTTCACCTGCGAGCTTGACAGAGGTAAAGCGGATTTGGCGTTTTCGAAATCATATATTTCCTGCTTTTAATATTTCGAAAGGACCTTGTTATTATTTTGGGTATACCGAAATGCTTATTCAAACAGGGATTACGTGTAACAGATGTGAGGCGTGATGCCGTGTTTTGTAGCGGTTCGGAAGGTATTCTAATTTGATGTAAGGAAAGCGTGTTTTAATAATATATTTACTATATACGAGTATGTAGCATAACAAATCCGTGCTTCGAATCAGTAAAATAAACTAGCACGTATTTAATACGCTTTTGTTAGCTTCAGACTTATGTATGTTTGTAACGGAATTTTTGAACGTGATTTTGACCCCCTTCAAAACATCGGATTAACTTAAAATTTGGTATACTTATTAAGGACCGATGACAATTCAATGTTAAAAAAAAACGAAATAAAAATTGAAAAAGTTGAAATTCAACTAAAAATGAAAAGTAATTAATTGTTTCAAAAAAGCAATAAAATACGCTTTTATAAAAATTCCAACAAAAAATAGAAAATAATTTTTAATAAATTTGAATTCAAAATAGTGTAAAAAAAATTATTTTATTGTAAAAAAAAGCGTAGAATGCATGGTATCAGAAGTTCCCCCCGGTGAAGGTCAAGGTGCGACCTGAGGGGGTGAGGCCGCGCGGCGCGCTACCAGCACTCTAGCGCGCTCCCGTGGAGTGAATAGAGCGACCGGTCGACGGTGTATCGCGTCCCGACCCGGCAGGCTGGTTCTGGTCCAGCGGGGTATTCCGGGACACCAGCGGCACCGTCCGGGCGTCCCGACGGGCTGGCGTACCGAGACGGCCGACGTTTCAGAGCCTTCGATTCGCCTCGAAGGCTCCGTCGGCTGGGCGTCCTTGGGGTGAGCCGCGCCGTCTGGTTGTAGTGTTGACCGCGGTAGCCCCCCTACCTCATCCGGGTTCTGACCTCGGAGGGGATCGGACGTCGGGTGTAAGAGTGCAGGGGAGTCGTTTAGTGGGTGGGCCCTAAAATCCTTGGGCCCGCGGTCTGCTCACAACACCATGCAGATCGTTGAGTCTCACATACCCCGCGCGCCCCTTTTGCGCGGGGACCTCGTAGGAGGTTCGGCCCTCTACCCGAAAAAAAAAAAAAAATGGTATCAGAAGTTATAAATATTTTATAATATGAACAGATATGAGTAGAAGGGTTGTTTTGATAATATCCTGAAAAGCACCGTATCGAGCTCACAGCCCACCTGGTGTTAAGTGGTTACTGGAGCCCATAGATATCTACAACGTAAATGCATCGCCCACCTTGAGATATAAGTTCTGAGGTCTCAGTATAGTTACAACGGCTGCCCCACTCTTCAAACCGAAACGCGTTACTGCTTCACGGCAGAAATAGACAGGCCTTCATTAAGCAATAGGCAGTCTCTTACCTCTGCACCTCGTATTGCATCAGTATTATGTCACAGTCAAGTAAATAATGTACCCAAAAACGGTTAATTTTGAAATTGGCTCGAAAATTCAACGAATGTTTTTTTCCTGCGAAGTTAATGTTGATTTTACACTTACGTAAATGGGTAATGATTACAGAGCAGTCCCCCGGGCGTTTTGCAGCCGCCTGCCTCTGTTTTGTTACTAAAGTACCGGATCGGAGCGGTTTCCGAATAATTTGATGAATGATTTTCAACAGCTGACTTAAAATAAGATTTTTTTTTTTACTTTGGTTGCCTTTCGTGAATTTTCGTTCATGGCGTACCTCTTAAATATGATTTTAGATAATTTTTATGACATTATAACAGACAAATACATTTGACCTCTAGTTAGAATTTTTCACATTTTATAGGGATCTCACCCGAGTCTTTATTGGTGGTAGGACATCTTGTGAGTTCACACGGGTAGCTACCACCACCCTGCCTATTTCTGCCGTGAAGCAGTAATGCGTTTCGGTTTGAAGGGTGGGGCAGCCGTTGTAACTATACTGAGACCTTAGAACTCATATCTCAAGGTGGGTGGCGCATTTACGTTGTACATGTCTATGGGCTCCAGTAACCACTTAAGAGGCAGGATGTGAGCTCGTCCACCCATCTAAGTAATAAAAAAAAAATTTTTTCAATTGGATTTTAAAGAAAAGAAGAAAATGGTATCAAGCCAATTTCAAATGCAAATACTGCACGTTTTGTCATCCGAAAGTAATTTAAAAACTAATTTACATGCCTCCGGCTGCACATCAGCACACCGACCTGGTTTAATCGTATAGGCATACAAGAGCAATATCGGTAAAAAATTACATTTTCTCCATGAATTTTTCATGTGATCAAAGCGCAGCAAAATCCTCAGTAACTTGAGCGGTATTTTTTGATGGCAGAAAATATATTGAGAAAGCATACCAAGGGATCGTAGGGCAGTATATATGAAATGTGATAAAAATCTGTTCCACTAATAATTATAGGATACGGCTATATGACTCTCCTTTTGAGTGCTCTGAGGAATTGTTCAAAGATCTCAGAGATCTTTTCTGCCGCGTACCATCCGGCTTTGGAATAAATTCACACCCAATCAACCGGTATAAAATATTTCAATTCTGGGTTCGGCTTGCCCTTAATGGGTATCCTTTTGTTTTTAAACCATTCTATTCCTTGGATGATTTAGAAGATTGAAAGAGTTTACGGCCCACCTAATTATGGTAGGTGGTTACCGTCACTCATGAACTTGACGCTCATTCTCATGACGATATTACGATCCTATGTTCATTAAGGATACAAATATAAACATTCATATATAGGAATAACGTCATCAACGTATTCAGTAAATGGAAAAAAGACATGGGAGGAGAATTATAAAAGACTAGCTGTACTCGTCCGCTTCGCTGGGCATTTAACATTGACATTATTATTTCTCACCCCCACAAAGATTCTCATCATGAACACCCCCGGAACTGGTGTAGGGAGTCCAACACTCATATAGTTATTAGCCTATCCATTAACTACATGTATTTTATACATGGATACCAAGTTTCAAGTCAATTGGATGCACGGTTCAGTAGTTATAACGGAACATCCGTAAAAACCACTGTAGATTTAGATATCAGTATGTATAGATTTCGGAATGTATGACTGCTTTGAGGTAGAAATAGTAAGGATGTCGGACCTACCCGCAAGGGTCTACAATACACCCTACCGTTAAAGTAATATTTTGTTTGTTCGTATTCTATGCGTTCGGAATTTTTCGATTGAGTATTCTCCTATAGTTATTATAAAATTCCTTAAAGGAAAGCATTTAAAAATTTACCAACATTACACTGAGATGTAGGAAATTTCCTTTTTCAAAAGCTCTTTTTAATTTGTAATATTCACGAAGACCAAAGAATGAAATATACAGGGTAAGATCTTTTGTATCATCATTTATTCAGGTACGTATTCATTATCCTTATTGCGTTAATAAATATTTAGGAGACGGAAAATGAACATAATTATAATATAATCGCGTTATTTATGGGTCTTCATAGCCCTTAATCCGATTGTTCCGTATAATCCTATATTCTAAATGAGATGTAAAAGTTTTTGAGCATTTCATTTTCAATTATGATACTTTCGTATTTTCCTTAACCAAATCGACTTATACATCGCATTCAGCATGACATATCTTACAATAGCAGAGCTAAGCCCGTTAAATATTGTTGTACTATTAATTTTCTAATAACATATAGTATAGCTGAAGTTATTAGTTATTCTCAGTTACCAGGACCTGGCATTGCTGAGGTCCATGGGCAACGGTAACCACTCACCATCAGGTGGGCCGTATGCTCGCCTGCCTACAAGGGCAATAAAAAAATAAAAAAAAATTAGTCTCAGTTTTTTAGAATAACTGTGGCAACACTATTCAAACCGAAACCTATTACTGCTTCGAGGCAAATATAGGCAGCGTGGTTGTGCCTACCCGTGCAGGCTAACGGGACGCCCTACCACCAAGAAAATAATCGAAACTCCAGACATAATATAATGACAATAAAAAACTTGACATTAAGAGTACTTTTACTCTTAATTATAGCTTTAGTTTAACAAATAAAACCGAATATTATTATATATGTTACGAATAATACATGCGAGGTTTCCACTAGGTAATTTAGGGCTAACTTGCGCTAGTAGTTTCTCAAATCCAGCCAAACAGGCAGGCATAACATTTCGTACCATCAATACCTTGGACTGACATCGTCACAATAGTTCAGAATTCCAATAAAGTAGTTTTACTCGCGAATAATGGAAAATAGGAACAATTTAAATGTAACAGAGTAATTAAAGCCTACAGTTCTGTAAATTAAGAGATTTTCGGAAATTTTATAGACTTAACTTGTGGCCCTGAACGATGCGACCTACGGCTTAAGCTACGGACACTTAATTAAGTTCAGAATTTTATAACGGTACCTTGGTGATAAAGTTTATTTTAAAATTATTCGGTACCATTTTTATTCGTTTAAATATAGCTTAAAAATTTCGAGCTCTTTTTATATTCAAATATGGAGTCGAGGGAAAGGGTCCAAATTGTTTTATGACATCCAGTTTAATTGATCGTAACTGAAAATAATATGTTGGGTGGGTTAAATGGAAAAATTAAAAAAATTATGAATTTCTTCAGGTCATCTAAAATTTAGATAGCTTTAAAATTTAATGCTTGCGTTAATGTTTCATTGGTTAATGCTGTTTTTATTTAGGTGTTAGTTTTAGAATCATCGTTACCCGGTCAATTGCTGGTCTTTTACTAATTGAAATATTTGTTTGAATGTGGACACATGCATGTACATTTGCAAATGAGTACGTACTGGTGGTAGGACCTCTTGAGAGTCTGCGCGGGTAGGTACCACCACCCCGCCAATTCCTGGCGTAAAGCAGTAATGCGTTTCGGTTTGAAGGGTGGGGCAGCCGTTGTAAGTACATTTGAGATCTTAGAACTTATATCTCAAGGTGGGTGGCGCACTTACGTTGTAGATGTCTATGGGCTCCAGTAACCACTTAGCACCAAGTGGGCTGTGAGCTCGTCTACCAATATAAGCAATAATTTGTTTTTTTTTTTATTTCTTTGTACATTTCCTCTTCCTATAACACACATTTTATGTCACTAAAGTTTTGATCTGCTCGGTGAAAACTCATTTTAAGTTAAGCTCTTGTTTTGTACAATGACATGCCATTTTAAATATTCCTATATTGCTTTCTATGCAAATCAAAACATCAAAATATCAACAACGAAGTTGTGGTTAAGAAAACACTTACCTAATGTAAGTACACTAATGTTTAATTTGGCTTAAAAACTGGCCCCAAATCATCCATCGAGGAACTTAGGCTTTGTATTTCCATACCCGGATAAATTAGTAGGAGTTTGAAATGAAATACCACTTTAATGCTATAACAAAGAAAAATGACATCGATATATAGGGTTGATACTTGTATCATTCATAAATATATTAGAGTTTAACAGTCTGATGAATAGTCGACCAGACAAGTATTGTGTCTCTTGACCTTCAATAAAACGCTATATAACTATGTATAACAATCATAAATAGTTTTTAAAAGTTTAATCTCACATGTAATGATTAGAAAGATTAAAAGTATGATTAAGAAATATATGCATTATTTAGAGCTTTTTCGTGTAGTACTTTTTCTTGAATGCTGCTGTAGTAGAAAAGTTATCGCTTACGAGACTTTTACCGAAACGAGACTATCCTTCGAGATGATCTGTAACAACGAATGAGATTTTCACTGAATTTTCAGAAGTTGATCCTCTGTGTTATTTGATTGTATATATGAATGTGGTTTCTGTTGTTATAGCTGAGTCATGAAGAATGAATCATCATTATCCTGCCCTTCTCCCAGACACCTGGGGTCGACGCAACATGTTTTCTCCTTCCATACTCTTCTATCATATACCATTTCTTCGCTCACTCCCCTCTTACCTATATCGTCTTTCACACAATCTATCCATTTCTTCTTAGGTCTACCTCTTCCTCTATATCTTTCCACATTCATAGTTAACACTCTCTTATGAATATAATGAAGAATGAATATAATAATTATATTAAAAAAATCGATTTCCCACCTGATGTCTGACAGCAACCGATCAGCGATAATCTATCCTGATATGAGTCATAAATTCAAACCTCAGCTTTGAAATCAAAATAGGAGGAAGTATTAAATCAAGGAGGACATGGCGATTTAGATGGGAAAATAAACTGAGAGCGTGACTATCAAAAAATATGCAGCAGATACTTTTATTACTATTATTACTACTATTACTTTATTTTGCCACGTACCATCCGACTATGGAATGAGCTCCCTCCACGGTGTTTCCTGAGCGCTATGACATATCTTTCTTCAAACGAGGCTTGTGGAGAGTATTAAGCGGTAGGCAGCGGCTTGGCTCTGCCCCTGGCATTGCTGAAGTCCATGGGCGACGGTAACTATTCACCACCGTATGCTCGTCCGCCTTACAGGGGCAATAAAAAAAAACACACACACGGTGACAATATTTTTTTCAATTTTTAAAAATGGAACCTAAAAAATTAATAATGAAACAAAATCACTTCAAGCATCAAATCGTAACATTATCGATAATATGGGCTGTGTGAATTCGTGCTTCAAAATCCCATGCTCTATGATTTTATTCTCACTTTCATCTGTTATCGAGATATAGCGAAAGACGTCTCATTACTGTTTCCATTTCAACGGAGAGAAAGGTTTCATTGAAAATTTATGTTCGTCTGTTCGCAAATTTAAAATAATCTTTTCAAATCTTTGTAAGTTCTTGCGGTTTATTATTTCTTAGCACGCGCATAGATAAATCATTTGATTTTTTTTAAAATGGAATTAGGAGTTAGGAATTAGGAATTAGGAATTATATGAAGATCTACTTAGATCTAGAAATATTATGTTTTATTCTAGCTTCAATATGCTGGTAATAATTAACTATACTGACACCTTAGAACTTGTATCTCAAGGTGGGTGGCGCATTTGCGTTGTAAATGTCTATGGGCTCCAGTAACCACTTAGCACCAGGTGTGCTGTGAGCTCGTCCACCCATCTAAGCAATAAAAAAAAAAATGATGAAGCGTTTCCGTTTTACATCATCCTTTTAATTAATACTCAAACTCCTAAAGTTGAAAAATTGATTTCATATAATTTATTTAATAAGACAGGGTAGGCATACTTTCGTATTACGTTAGTTCGAAGCCCCTATCGCCAATAGTTTCGATTCTAATCAAAGTATGAAAGTTCCGTTTTTTTTGGTATCACAAGGAAGATTTATTATTATTTAATCGCTCGGTTTGCAGACATATCATTTGTCATTAATTTATAACCGGACTATCTGGGTAAAATAATGGCCGATAATCATTTTGAATCATACCGTTTCAAGTCGTTCGAGTTTTCCCACCCAGAAACAAAAAAATTTGAAGATTTTGGTATAGAAGAATTAGATAATGTTAATAGAAATGAAATTCATCTAGTTGATTAAAACTATATTTCTCACTCTGTGTGGATCGAAAGCAGGCCCTACCTACATCAAATTAGTTTCAGCAGGTGCATAATTAAATTATTAATACCGGCGTAAATAATAAACGTCTCGTTAAGCAATCTCTTACTCGTAATCATTAACATTTAATCAGACGACTGACTGTGTCGCGTGACTTAATTGCACATTATTATGACTATGTACTTGATCACCACGTTATGGAAACCAAATCCACTGACGAGGAAGTACGCCATTCAAAATTTCTGGTCTAATTTTCATATATTGGATTCTGAATTCGTTTATTTTGGTGCCAAAAATTAGAAGATCCTGAATAACTTAAGCTGGTATTAATATTTCCATATCCATCCACCTATAGTTATCACCGATTTTGCTATTTAAATCCTCCCACGTGGATATCTAAAGCACTGTTGGTATCTTGGGCCATGGATGGACACCACTAATTCGTCGTAGACAACAACATCCCACCGCTCCTGGATGAGGCCGTGCTCGCCCACCCAGTAAAATTGGAAAGGCCTATAGGTCACCAATAATCCCATCCTTTAAAAAAACTTACTACAACATTAAATCGTCTGAAACTAGTTAGAATAATATAAAACTGTTTAGGATACAACGGGAACATATTCTACAGCGCGATTATTAATCGATATCTGAATGAACCGAAACGGTTGGGTGCTCGTGTCTCCTCACGGGGGCAAGGTTCAGGCCTCGGGGTAACACCTCTGCCCGGGCTTGAACTCCCTGTAGAATAGGGCAGGGGTGATGATTAGGTCTGGTGTGAAATATTGTGCAATGTCATTGATATACAGAATGAAAAGCGTTGAAAAGCGTGAAAGCCCAACCAAATTGCATTAATAATTACAATTATCCAAATTACATTAATTTTACATTAATAAAAAATATAGAACAGACAATGATGAAATTCAGTCCCAAGGGAAACACTCATATGGACGGCCTAACAGTCGTCGAGAATCTTTATATCCGAACTATTATCAGGAGATGAAAGAGCTGCTACGGCAACGCATTATCACCAGTGGAGCCATTTTCGGATCGATCGTACGTGTTACGAGCAAGACTGGACGCGAACTCCCCGAGCGTCTCTACACCGAAAATCCCAAGCGATGACATCATTCCTGACGTACTTTGAAAGACTTTGCTGGGTCTGCAGTTTCGTTCGCTGGGAAGGCAACAAGAGATGATACCAGGCCGAAGAAACGTATTTAAGGCGGGAGTGGACACTTATTATTATTTCTTATTGCCCTTGTAGACAGACGAGCGTAAAGCCCACCTGATGGTGAATAGGTACCATCGCGCATGGACGTTGGTAATATCAGGGGTGGAGCCAAGTCGTTGCCTATCGCTAAGACTGATATATCGAGTAAATATCGAGCTTAGTCTTGGTCGGAAGCCCGGACGTAAGCATCGGCCATAGTAAGAACCTGGCCGCGGGGTCTGACCGATATTTCCTGACCGTGGGCTTAAATTCGACGTTCACACGTCAAAAATCTAAGTTTTTTTGGGACCCCTGGTACGAACCGAACTGTACAGTCACGCTGCGATCTTTCCCACATTTGACCACGACTCTCCACTGATCCAGCCACTGGTCCTAATATTGTTATTCCGAACTTATAAAGAGATGTTTAACTTGTAAATGTCGTTAGCACGATTCATGTTTTTGTCGAATTCCTTAATGATAGCTAAAGCTTTAAATGAAAACCAACAAGTCTTGCAAAAATTTAATAAAAATAAAAACTAAAGTGTACATGTTTTTAAGTATATTATGGCAAAACTTGAAGGAGATCTATAATAAGTAGCAATTGAAGTCTTTAGACTGATGCTAATACTTTAAAGTACCTACCATAGTATTCACGCTCGCAACTGTGCCAGATCATTCGCACACAATACATACATTGCAATTCTGTTTTATCAAATCAAAATCTTCAAAATACCTCGCATTACCTAAAAGCACTAGCCGCCTAGTAAAAGGTACATGTCTAACTGCTTCTAGACTCAAGTCGGCCACCTCTTCACTATTTGTTTTATTGCCCGTGTAGGCAGACGAGCATACGGCCCACCTGATGGTGAGTGGTTACCGTCGCCAATGGACTTCAGCAATGCCAGAATCAAGGCGCTGCATACTGCCTAAAATAGAATCTAATCACGATTTCAAGAAAACGACCTAAAAACGCTGCGTTTTTTTCCATTTGTGGATCACACCCTTAAAAACGTGAAACCAGGCAAAGGTATTGTCGTATTTAAGGTAGTTGCGCTTGAGGAAATCTCCCTACGCAGTGAGCGCACCTCGTGAAATTATTAATAAGCAACACGTAAGAACGGCCACATATCGACTTTCGCACCTGCGTTACAGCTGCGACAACCGCATATTTGTGTTCCTGATTTTAAGGCTTCACGTAAATATACTGGTTACGTTTGTGTAACTTAGTTTACTAAAGATAACTTTGTGTTTAAGGCAGTAAATAAAACGTTGTCGTAAAGGATCGTATTAATATATAGGATCAGGGGTAGACATTATCTTATTGAACACCAAGTAAAACGAAGACACTTTTTGATTCCTGATTTAATCAACAATATGATAACTTAATTCACTTTGACAGTTATAACGGCCCGGGCACCTGGCTTATCTATGAGTCACTCCTGTTGCACGTGCTGTTTTACGAGCGGCGCATCTAGCTTGTGTATGAGTCACTCCTATTGCACGTGCTGTATAACAGAAATATCGTTAACGCCGTCAAATATATTAAATACGTGAAGCAAAAACTTTGTACCCCTTTTTACGAAAAATTGCGCTTGAAAACAGAGGAGTATGAAATTGCCCACAGTTATAGAGAATACATAGAAGGAGTGCAGAAAGCCAATTTTTTTTCAAATTATGCATTTTTAATACATTAAATCAATAAATAAAAAACATTACACATACTACCATGTATTTGACACACACGCACATATATTATACACTTTGTTTATTGTCTAACTATTGTTATTGCTTAATGTCTGTGTTCAAATTGAATATAGATTAATATCGTTTATCTTTAATATTATTTGGCTACAGTGTGTGGTCTTGGTGAAATCTTTGAATAAAGAAGTGTAGTGTTCTTTGAAAATAGAACTTTAATAATGTTCAAACTTATAATTTTAATTAATTATAGTCGAATTTCGACTACTGCGGGACCACTAGTTTATGTAAATTCACTAGCTCAAACCATCTATAATTTGTATGAGCTTGTATTTGGCAGGGACTGTGCGAAAACAAAAGACGCTGGATTCGTTTAATATCTAAATACTCAACAGTTTTTACCAGTCCAAATACTTGTTATAATAATAATTAACAAACACAAACAAAAAAATGGGTTGTAATGAATTGGTTTCACGAAATTCTAATACAGAATTTTCTGCGTCTTTGATCCGGCGATTTGACCTCGTGCCAAATAACTTATTTTGTATCAAGTTGTTCGTTAACCAAGCATTCTAATTATCTTTGCCCTAATTTTGTTAACTCATCTACAAAGAAATTTGGAAATAATTTAATTTTTCGAATTTCGAATCGGGAAAGAAAAAAAATTAAAGAAAAATTAAAAAGTCGTCGATAATATTCTAAAAACAATTACCAAATAAAACGAAGGAAATCTAACGAGAATAACACACGTATGAAATATATTAAAAACAATATAAAAACAATAAAAAAAACAAACATATTTGAGCCTGGTTTACAAATAACAAGCTCCAAAGAAACTTTCAGCGGTTCAATCAGACTTCGCATCCAAACTTCAGAAGGCACAATGATTACTTTGCGAGTAGTGGTGATGTTGTCACCTTAAGCTAGAAACTCACTGTCTGACGCATCGCTGTCCGAATAAAGACTGCTGTGACGTATGTATAACATAATATGTAGTTACATCTTAATTATATTTTATTCATGTATTTTAATAGACGAATTCATGGTCTACCTTGTATTCAGTGATAAAGGGTGTCTATGGAGATCATACCGTAGGTTCAGGCTGCTCACCTTCGGACCTCAGAGCTGAGTCTTCCTTCAAAACGCATTACTGTCTGACATTAGAAATTAACTTGTGGACTAATAAGATCACCAGTACAATATAACGCGCCTTTTTATATATTAAATATGCAGAATGGTATCAGCCTCCGGTGTGGTCTCACAATATCTTCTACCACTATATTGGTAGAAGTTTGTCACCCATTATCCGCTGAAACTCTTACTACCGTTTGCGAGTAACTTTCACGATAATATAGCGCAATAAAAATAAAACTAGCATAATTTATTGAATCATTACTGGATATGGTAGCGACTTATTAGCCTGTTTGGTTAAATAATATACCTGCCTTTTATGTACCGCTAAGCAGTGATGCGTTTTTGGGGACTATTTCGCTTAGACATTAAAAGTTCAAAAGCAATGTCTTAGGCTAGGTGCCGTTATTTGCATTGTGATCACGATGGATTCCGGAGGGTCCTGGGAATAAAATACTATTTTTAGGAAAATTTCAGTGTCAATTGTAGACCACGATATTTTAGGAGTGAACAAAATCCGACTAAGTTATTTAAAATGGAAGATTGTAACAACATTGTAGGTTACGACTTCCCCTGTGTAGCCCTCAAAATAATGTTGTACTAAAACACAATATTAAACTATGTTGGAGCTTGGAAAAGATCGGAATTAACGATAAAACTGGCTCTGTAATAACTTTGTGTCATAAAATTTGTACAGCTAATAGAAATTCGACAAATCCGACAGTCTTTAAAAATTAAACAACAATCTTGAAACAAGGTTCATCGAAAATGTAAATTGAATCGTAATTCTAATGCAAATTAGTTTTACTAAAACTCGATTTAAGTGTTTTTTTTTTATTGCTTAGATGGGTGAAATAGGAACGAAAATAATAGAATTATAGAGGGAGTGAGCAAACTGAAGGGTCGAAAACACTGTTTTAGTTTCAAATTTTTGTTTCACTTTGTCGAAAAGATGATAAATTTTCGCTATTTTCGCCAACATTCGCCATCTCTGACTTTAATTTAAGAAAAAAAGATTGGTTGTGCAAGTTTTTTTTTATTGCTTAGATGTGTGGACGAGCTCACAGCCCACCTGGTGTTAAGTGGTTACTGGAGCCCATAGACATCTACAACGTAAGTGCGCCACCCACTTTGAGACATAAGTTCTAAGGTCTCAGGTATAGTTACAACGGCTGCCCCACCCTTCAAACCGAAACGCATTTTCACGGCAGAAATAGGCAGGATGGTAGTACCTACCCGCGCGGACTCTCAAGAGGTCCTACTACCAGTAAAAAAGTGTTTCGATCTAATAAAGAAAAACAGCTTTTCGCTCGACAGTGCGACTAGAATCAAACTATCTAATCGGTAGTAGCAAACAAAAAATTATGTGAAACAACGAAATTGCAAATACTAAGCTAAGTAAGAAAATTATTGGCAAAAAGTCAAACAGGCTTTTTTCATGTCATGACCATTTTAACGATCTTGTAATACCCAAATCATTAAGTAAGTTAAGTAATACCCTAATAATTAAGAAGGTCAAATTGTTTGATTTGGCTCTCTGTTTTTCATCAGATAATTTCAAAGTACCTTTTTGCGGCTTTAAATTAGCAAACTTTACACTAATAATATAGACTCCTGGTTCTCTTATTATTAAAATAAATTTGACCACTTCGACACCCAACTTATGATAACGCTAAAAAGATATTTCAAGCCAGTTCCATATTGAAGAAAGAATAATTAAAAAACAATCTATTCTAAAGCTGGAGAGCTTTAAATGAAGGGCTATCTTAGTCTGACAGTTTGACATCTGAGAATAATTTGGCAACAATACAGCCGCGGAAAGGGAAGGCAATGGGAATGTCGGAAGATAACGAACCAGAGAAGACATTTGATTTGGTGTCCCCATTGAACCATTAAATAACGCACCTGTGCCCCTTTTTTGGTGTTTTTATTCGCTTTTGTTTATTTCATCGCCATGGAATGTTTAATTTCCCTATAATACGTCAACATTAAATCTAGCGCTTAGGTACTGATGAAATTAAAATTAAATCACGTATAATAAAATAATAAGCGAAACTATTCTACAGTCGAATAGGTACTAGTTATTACGTAAGAACAGAACTTTGCCAAATTGTTTCCAAATACTTATGGCGTGTTTAGTAGAATAGTTTTAATAATATACTAATACCACCTCTAATAGTACATACGAGTATTTCAAATAGAAATATGTTGTTTGGGTAAATAAAATCTAGATAAAATGTTATGCTTAAAACTATCACGCAATTTGTTATCATAGACGATGAAGCTGATGCTTTTAAGCTCTTAAGCCAAGTCTTATATTTTCTTTTTATATTCTTTTATAACACGAAAAATTATATGAAGCGAAATGAGATGATTTTAATTAATTTGAGACTTTAATTTAATTGGGATGAAATTCAACGAAACGAGATAATATGGGATGAAATAAGTCTCAGTAAAAGGGGGGTTATTTACTGAGACTTATTCAGTAGACTTTTTTGAGGAATCTGAAGAAATAATAAATTAACAAAACAATTCAAACTATTTTCCTCATCGCGTTCTCTTCTATTCTCTTCGATCTTATCTTATCTCATTTTAAGGACATGTTATCATTTACATTTCATTGTACATTAAGGCAACTAGTGGCACGTAAGGTCTGAAAGGTTGTTTGAGTTAGATGTACAACTAGATAAAGGTAGATATTCGAAAACCTTGTAAAATAACAAAATATACTTTAAACAAGTTCTGCGTGTAACGACAGTGCCTTTTTAGATAAAAAAAAAACTGCCACGCACTATCTGGCTCTGGAATGAACTACCCACCACGGTCTTTCTGAAGTATTATGTCGTTTTTCAAACAAGCCTTAGAAAGGTAAGGCCCGTTCCAGCCGTATAGAGGTACTAGAGAGCACCGTATTGTATTGATGTACATGAACAATACTACTCACCTTTAACTCGACCATATCTTCGTATCTTTGACATTAACTAAAAACCGTTCTCCACTTATTATTCGACACAAAGGTCGAAGTCACAAGCCACCGATCGACTACCGACCAATTTATAGAACTTGACACGAGTTTATAGCAAATTATCGTTTAGTATTTTAATTGTGTAATTAATATTTGGTCGTATTTTATTCCTACCGAATATTTTGAAACAGTATTTTGACATTAGACAATACGTTTAGGAGTGGAAATTTTCTCCAATTTTGAAGCATTCTGCTTAGATAACGCTAACAGAGTTAATTAATTAACGGGTTAAATTAAAATTACAATTAACATAGATAACATAGTTACTCCAAACTAATATTTTTAACACTATTTTAACTGCGATCTATATTAAATTTAGGTACGTACTTACATACTAAAGTAGGCGGAGCAAAATAATTGGATTCAATTTAATGTCACATTTAAGTTTATTTTGATAACGACTATTACGAGTACTCAATTTATTTGAACGTAAAATAATTTTTATTAAATTTTTGTCAACGTTCAATTTTGCTGCCAATCAAAGGGGAGGTATAAATCTAATCGATTATTAAGGAGTCATTCCCAAAAATTTTACACTTCAACATGTTTTAGACTCTTTCGAACGACCAGCTTCTCGGTGAGTTGAACAGAAAATAGTTGCCATTAATACTTGTAGCTTGTAGTGTACACAGCCACGTCCTTACGGATCCATCAAATCCAATAACCCTCGCATTAGACGCCTTCCGCTCTAACACTAGGAGTAGTTTTACTGGTGGTAGGACCTCTTGTGAGTCCGCGCGGGTGGGTACCACCATCCTTCCTATTTCTGCCGTGAAGCAGTAATGCGTTTCGGTTTGAAGGGTGGGGCAGCCGTGGTAACTATACTTGAGACCTTAGAACTTATATCTCAAGGTGAATGGCGCATTTACATTGTGAATGTCTATGAGCTCCAGTAACCAATTAACACCAGGTGGGCTGTGAGCTAGTCCATCCATCTAAGCAATTAAAAAAAAAAAATACACCGCGGTAACCGTACTCGTCGAACTCGGCAAAGAGTTCCACGTGCAACCTAACCTAAGCATAACCCCATTTAGTTTCTCGCGGGATGCTCCTAGCGGATCGCGATTCCGATCCAGTAGTAGATTGATTTGCGAAGCATGAAGCAGCTACTCATGAGTTGCTAGGTCTCCCTTGGAGGCGCTCAGGTAGCTGTTAACAAATCCCGCCCCTTCTGGCTGAGCCCTTGTTCGCCCACCTGTCCTTGTGAAACTGGAAAGGCCTCCGGGCCACCAGTAAGCTATAACCGTATAAAAAAAAGTGTACACAGCCTTTTTGTTGATTAGGACGTCATTTTACGACATAACACGCAATCGTCAACGAATACAAGGCAAGCCATGATTTAGGGTGATACACGCTACCTCCATAAAACAGCGTTGTAGAAGAGTTTTGTTTATTTATCTAGTTTTACGTGACTCTAGTGAGCGACATGTGGGGTTTGTGATAACGAACGTTTTATTGTTATGTTGTTTACCACATCACCCTTTTATTTTGGGTTAAAATTATTATAGCTTTGATAGTTGTCGTTAAGAATAGATGTGAAATTTTGTTGGTATATTTAGTATTATAACGGGACATTGAAGGTTTAGAGGGTAAACGGCAAATAAGTTATGTTATTAAAAAAATAAAAAGAGAAAAACATTTTTATTTTAACCCAAGGATGAGCAGCACGCGCAATTTTGCTTGGCATTTCTAAAATTGAATTTATTTTATCGACTTTCTCATGTCTGTTAAGTTTTCTGTTCTTTTCTTGTTTTATGTTTTTATCTTGCATTAAAATTTGTATATGAAATCTTCACCTTTTTTTAGTTTTTATTTTTTTATTCTAATATTTATTATAAATACATTTTCGTAAATCATTCATATGAGTTAAAAAATGAGAGGCTCGCCAAAAAAAAATTGAAATTAAAATTGGCCCATTGATTAAAAGGTTGCTCACCCCTGTTCTAACCGATCTACTTTTTGATTCTTCTTGCTCTTATCACACTATACGGGATCAGTGCAGCATGTTCTGTTGTTGGATTCAAGCAATTGTACGTCATCTCTGCACTGACACCCTTCTCCCGCATATCCTTTTTCACATAATCCATCCCTGTCTTCCTTTCCCTTTCCATTACCGTATATTTTAATACTCACGAACTTTTTGGCCACATGTTAATCTTCTCTTTGCATAACTACAATAACCTTAAGCTCTATTTTCTCTGTCCAGTGACAGAGAAAATAGAGCTTAAGGTTATTATATAACGCCAGTGCGTTACTTTCATAATTCGCGTCATATAGGCCCAAAGACATCCAAAAGTAATTGCTTCACCACCTTAAAAAATTACACGGAAGTCTCCGTTGTATTGTATAACGGCTGTAAGAATAGGTCGAATGCAAAACACCCACACATGTGAGGTTCGAAGTACCAATGATAAATATTTACTAAATACAATGTATTTTTTTGTTACAGTGCAAAGTAGCCGAATCTAAAAATGGTCTATCCAGCTAAAATCGTCTTCGCTTAGCTAGGAAGCGCCAACTCGAAGTCTGTCACATGTACATAATTATGTATAATAACTTCAGCTTCTACTTTCTTTTAATTCTTCGGTAGGAGCAGCAACTGTTGCACAATTATCTTATACCTCTAAAACTGATAAAACTCCCCAAATTATCTTTAGACCCTATGTTACAATAGAGCATACCCATTTCTCCATTTCTAGCGCAAAACAATGTTCTGTTCCTTCAGGGTAAATCATTTTATTTTAAACTAGCTGACCCGGCAGACTTCGTAGTGCAATCGATAAATAAAAGACCTAAACTTTTATATAAAATAAACTTAACACACATCAAGGGAAGAACAAAATTGTTTTTTTTATTTAATTCCGAGCATTTACTAAATATGTGTGTTCTTAGCCAAATCGGTCCAGCCGTTCTCAAGTTTTAGCGAGACTAACGAACAGCAATTCATTTTTATATATATAGATTGTATTTCTCAGTGAAATTGTAATTTCAAAACACAATCTATTACTTCTGGTGTGCTTCTGGAGAATTACTTGAACAGTTTCTTCATTTCATTTAATTAACAACAAAGAAATAGCTACTACACGGTAACAAATTCAGTTTCCTTCTAGTGAAATACATTCATTCACATAATCGGCAAATCGTTATGTAAGATCTTGTTCCACATACATATTATATTTACTTGTAATTTCTTGCTCTAGAATCTAGATAAGCTTCTATATGTACCAGACTAATCTTAATTGTAATAAACCGGGATTTTCTGGCTCCCGGAACGCAATTATTCCTTAAATCTTCCTTTGATAAGAAGTCCTTATCTAAAAGTTTTCGGTCACGGAGATAAACATTATCTATTTAGCTTAATGGTTTTGTTTAGATTTTGCCTGTCATTACAGCGAGTTTTTTACAGCAATAGAAACTATAACAGCATTTTTTTAATTGCTTATATGGGTGGACGAGCTCACAGCCCACCTGGTGTTAAGTGGTTACTGGAGCCCATAGACATCTATAACGTAAATGCGCCACCCACCTTGATATATAAGTTCTAAGGTCTCAGTATAGTTACAACGGCTGCCTCGCCCTTCAAAACGGAACGCATTACGCACACACATTAAGCATAAGACACACTTAATGGAGAGTACTCACTGGTACTCATCGATATCGTTAATCCCAGAGGTCTCGAGCGAAGCGAATAATCTGTTAATTTTTGACGTTTCTAGTAATTTTCTAGATTCCGCAATCACAAAAGCATATTTAACCTTCTTTAAAAAAAATCCTTTTCCCTACAACACAATAGACAACATTATGCCTGAAAGAAAAAAATTGGAAGTACAAGAACTTCTAAGGGATTCTTTTCATGTAGAATCTCGTGATCAAAACAAATAAATCTTGAAGCATTTTTTAAGTAAATGCCTACCCACAAAAATTATAAATGTATGTAATTAGTGCGGGCCGTGAAAGCCACATTATACACAATAACTTATGAGCTCATCTGGTAGCTCATCTGACCACTAAAAGGTAAAACTATAAAAATCTTGGATTTGTAAATTATAGACTGTTTCTTTTTCATTCCCGCAGAAAGAGATTACGAATTGCAAAGACATTGTTTTTGGGTCGGAAATAACAAATCTATCGTATTTAAAAAAAAATACGTCTCATTACTTTAAAGTTATAACTAGTCAGGTCATAAGTATTGTCACACAGTAAAAACTTTTCTTTTAGAACGCTGGCCACAAAAAAGTTTATTGAATTCGAATTTCGAATTGTTCATGAAAATAAAAATGTATACTTTTAGAATTTTACTCATTTTTAAATATGGAGTGGACGCTTAAAGAAGACCGTGTTGCAGTTATTGCGTTGCATCGTTGCGGTTACGCGCCAATTCCAGTTTTTAACATACTGAAAATTTTGAATACAACCAAAAGATTCGTTTATCGTACTATCAAACGATACAATGAAGACTCTAGTGTAGATGACAGGTCAAGAAGTGGTCGCCCTCGGTCTGTTAGGACTCCAGCAGTGATAAAAGCTGTGAAGGCGTGAATTCAAAGAAATCCCAAACGTAAGCAGAAACTGTTGGCCCTTCAGATGGGGTTAAGCAGAACCACGGTGAAAAGGGTGCTAAATGAAGACTTAGGGCTTCGGGCATATCGAAGAAAAACAGGACATCGTTTGAATGCTCGTCTAATGGACCTGAGACTGAAGAAATGCCGCGCTTTGTTGAAGCGGTACGCGGGAAAAAAATATCGGGAAATTCTTTTTTCGGATGAAAAAATTTTTACCGTAGAAGAGAGCTACAACAAACAAAATGATAAGGTGTACGCACACAGTAGTGAAGAAGCGAGCAACCGTATTCCGCGTGTCCAACGAGGTCATTTTCCACCCTCGCTCATGGTATGGTTGGGAGTTTCTTATTGGGGCTTAACAGAGGTACATTTTTGTGAGAAAGGTGTAAAAACGAATGCAGTTGTGTATCAAAATACAGTCCTGACGAACCTTGTGGAACCTGTTTCTCATACCATGTTCAATAACAGGCACTGGGTATTCCAACAAGATTCGGCGCCAGCTCATAGAGCGAAGAGCACACAAGACTGGCTGGCGGCGCGTGAAATCGACTTCATCCGGCACGAAGACTGGCCCTCCTCCAGTCCAGATTTGAATCCGTTAGATTACAAGATATGGCAACACTTGGAGGAAAAGGCGTGCTCAAAGCCTCATCCCAATTTGGAGTCACTCAAGACATCCTTGATTAAGGCAGCCGCCGATATTGACATGGACCTCGTTCGTGCTGCGATAGACGACTGGCCGCGCAGATTGAAGGCCTGTATTCAAAATCACGGAGGTCATTTTGAATAAACTTTAGTGTCATAAGAATCTATGTTTTGTTAAGTTCATTTTGGTATATGAATAGTTACATAATGAATAAACTTGTTTCAATTATTTTACATTAAACATGTGACAGAATTTATGACCTGACTAGGTAATTTAAGCCTACCCGGTGTATTACTATATTCGTATCGAGTGAGACGGCTATAAAAGTGTTCAAGCCCCGCCGGTACCAGTTTTTCTAATTCTTAAGACATGTTCACGAATAACTTGCACGATGATGTTTAACATCATGTAGTTAAGATCAAACCATTAAAATTTTTAATTTGCCTAAATTTCTTGTGGTGGGGAGTTTTGTGAGTCCGCGTGGGTAGGTACTACAACCCTGTTTATTTCTACCGCGAAGCAGTAAGTCATTTTGGAGGGCACTGAGACTTAGACCTCATATCTCAAGGTATATGGTGCTATTAAGATTGTTGATGTTAAGGGCTCCCGTAACCATACAGCGGGTAGCTATGATTGAACACAAGATATATTTTGATGCTGGCTGAATCGCACGACATTTTCAAGGTTAGCTTGCATTTACATGCATAACATTCAGATCGTTGATTTATCGAGAAACTTCATACGCTCGGTGGAAGACCTTCCCATTGTCATTACTACCAAAACCATTTAGTAGCGGATGAGCCGTGAACCTGTTAATTCTCCTAAGCAATCCAAAAAAATACCACTGTTGAAATACATCACAGCTAATTAATGATTGTAACTAAAGTACTAACTACGTACTGCTTTCCTTGTAGCACGGAAGTGTATCCTTAATCATGACGATGTTGCCAACAAAAGACGACGAAAACCGACAAGTGTTTGACTGTATAAAATGTTACTAAAATTCAATATAGATACATTTCTTGAGTGGCACAGCGCAGTTTCATATTTTGTAACAGTTGTAGCGCTTTGTAGCTGACATCAAAGAAAATCTTTAGTTAACAAAACGGTCTATTTACGAGTATAATGTTTTCATTTAATTCTTGCTGTTCTATTCTTGGTCTATTCCTACTAGTGTTAGGACATCTTGCGAGTCCGCACGGGTAGGTATGTATGAGCAGAAATAGGCAGCATGCCTATTTCTGCCATGATGCAACTGAGGCCTTAGAGCTCTTGTCTCAAGGTGAGTGGCCGCATTTACGTTGAGTTATCTATGGGTTCACCACTTAACTCCGGGTGGGCCGTGAGCTTCTTCAGCCATTTAAGCACTAAAAAAAATTAAAAACTGGGATACTGGTTGATTGTCTGAGACATCACGAGTTGCAATCACGTGCCAATCAAAGCTAACATGGATTTCGGTTTGAAAGATTTTATAGGATTTATATTGTCTCACGAGTTAAAGTGGTTGGTGAGGTGGTGGTTTTGGAGAAATGCAATGAGCAGCTTATTTTGCATTAAATTTCGAGTTGCGGTATGAAATATCAACTTATAAAAACACCATGAATTTCTGCTAAGCTTACTCGTAGCAACTGAATATTGACTTGGCTTTGGATTTTGATTTGGAGAGCGATCTTTACACACCCCGTATATTAAATGTATGTGAAATAAATAATTTCAATACTTTTTGTACAGTACACCACCGATCTGATTGTAGGTAATCACTATCATGTTAGGAGCACAGTCAAGCTGCTACTTATCTATCTTAAAACAATATTTATAGGAAATTTGTAAACAACACCATTTTTATACTAGTGACAAGACGTGTTATAAGCCCGAACGAGTATGTACCCCTTTCTGTCGCGAAACACAACCAGAGCTACAGTTGTAGATGATCTGATGATGTGAGTAATGGCATTCATCTTGTTCAATATGGTCACTGGACTTCGGTAATCACTACACAAGCTGGGTCGTGAACTCATTCACCAATATGCGCAAAAAATATCTAAGAAATAAAAATTAAAGCAAAAATAATTGAAATTTATATAGTACTTTAGCGTGACGCGCACACCACGACGGTCTTAAATCGCTTTATCTATACAGATTTGCTTTAAGACAGAAACAATCTAAACAATACCTCTGACATCTTGAATTTCTCTGTTCGCTACATTTACAGTTTGGCAGTGTAACTATTTATAAGCCCATAATTTAGAAACTATAATGCGTATTCTAAAAGTAGCGTGACAACAATAGGCCCGGCCCTGGTTAGGTTTTAGTATCGCCCAATTCCAAATTTTTATGTTAGGTCACGTCTCTGTCTGGAAATTTTAAGAACAGATGCTATGAGTCCAATATTTTCTGTTAAATTCTTACCTACAAGTATCCAAAGTTAGATCTTACAAGATAATTACATAAATTGCTGCGGGCGATTCCCATTATCTCTCCGTAGTGATTACCTTCGTAAATAACTATACTTGTTTAATTTTCTAACATCTTACTCCTCTTATTTTAAGTAATGGCTATATAGCATGCAGTGCATCGACGTAGAGTATTACCACCACCCTGTTTCTTACTGTCCTGCTAAACAAACTTGAATTTCGGTCTAAGGCAATTGCGACTTTATTGTAATCGAATAGAGTCCTTCGATGTTATTTTCCAAGATAAGCAACCGTAATCACATTTAAAATTAGCTGTATTGGCTCGGTCGCATGCTTTTTTAAGCATAGTGCTTTGATTATATGAGCTATGATTTCAGTTAAAAATAGAACCTATTTTTTATTATGGAGCGAATCTATTATGAGATGCATGAGGTATGTAAAACTTCGCTCTCACAGAGGCGGGTCAAGGCGAATGAAAAGCTGTGGTTTAAGGAAATCAGGATAATACTCTCTTATGCACTGTCCGAGCCCGGCCTAGGATAGAACCCAGGAGAAATAAGAAGTGCGACTGCAAACCAATACTATAACCAGGCATAGAACCACCCCAATATAAGCTTAGATCCAAAGCTAATGTCTCTTAACGGCAACGGTGCTTGTGTTTGAAAATAACTAATACTATTTGATAACAAGTACTGTATTTACATGATTCCAATATAAGTGTGTTTTAAAGATATTATTTTTAGTTAAAGGAGAAAATTATTATTAAAAAAAGCCAGATTAAGAATAACATGATTTTTTTAACAAACTTCATGAAGTTTGTGCTTATTACTGTTTGGCCTCATTGACACGGTTAGATCCAGTTTCGCACATCACAGCTCAGCGGTTACGCAATTAAAGTATTATTAGAGGCGACTTCCTCTTAAGTCAAATTCGATGGGCGGAGCCATTGACGACGAGCACTCACGTGGACTCGTGACGTCATCTGGAGGGGCAACTCGTCATCTGGAGGGGCAACCGACCGACCAGCGGGGACATCACGCCACCTCGGATCACTTTTGCTGGAAGCGCGCGCAGCGTTCACTTGTCTTAGATTTAATATTCTGTGTCGATCGTTCCAACCCACTTTTGTATTTTTTTTATTTATTCAAATTATTAAGCCGTTGCTAAAATCAGAAGTGGGATAGGGCTTGTGCTCTATCCGCTTTTGGGTTATCCTGGCGTACAGTTTATTTTTAAAATTTGCATTAAATTAACAACGTAATGACCGATATACGTGTAACTGGAAGCAGGGTAGGAAGACGCTCGCATTCGCCGAATGTTCGAGACCAATTAGGAATAATATTGGCGCGTTTAATTGCTTAAAACTCAAATGTGAACGTTGCGCGTGAGTCGAGCCCGCTAGGGTCGCAGATAGAAGACGCACGTCCCTCGACCGCGGACGGTGGTGGCGCCGGACCCGTGGTGGCGTTGGGAATCACATCACCGCCGCCGTCAGAGTCCCGCGCGTACGACGCTACAGACAGGATCATCGGAGCATTAAGTGCACTGTCCAAAGTAAGGTCGAACCATTTTTATATTTCTAATTTTGACCCCAGCGTTAATGATATCGATTCTTGGTGCGAAGTAGATTTTTT